>JAUZST010018075.1:0-33501 GCA_034779995.1 Parotocinclus haroldoi
GTGTGTGTGTGTGTGTGTGTGTGTGTGTGTGTGTGTGTGTGTGTGTGTGTGTGTGTGTGTGAGAGAGAGCGAGAGAGCTAGCTCTATAGATATATGTAGATTAAATCTACCCCTCAGACATTTTGGATCCCAATCAGTTCAGATGACTGTGATTAGAACAGTGTTTAACAGTAGTAATAATTTCAGCCTCCTTGTGCATGTTTTACCGTTGCAGCTTAGACTACATGGAGCAGTTTGATGACAGAGACCTAAAAGCATTCTCAGCCGAGCCCCTGCTGGTCTATCCCACCCACTACACGGGAGAGCCGGGCTACGTCAGCGACACAGAGACGTCTACCGTGTGGGACAATGACACAATGCGTACGGACTGGGACAGGAAACGCTCGCGCAAGACCCACGAGCAGGACGAGATCAGCACAGAGGCTCAGAATTCGGACGTGCTGCAGTCGGCTCTAGACAGCACAGCCAGGGACGAACTCTGACGAGACAGGCCATGTTACCAAAGTTGCAGTTTCCGTTGCCACACTGTTTGTGCCTTTTGACTGACCAAAGAATGACGTTTCAACTGTTTAGTGTTTTGTTTCTCATCTTGAACCTCAGAGTCTTTGTCTTTGTTAGATGATCAGGTGAACATCTGATTGGCAGTGTCGGAACAAGCACTCTTTCCTGTGACTGATGCTTTCACTGGCTGCTGAGCTGTAGATCCCGTTTTATTTGGCACTATTGTGCTATCTGTTCTAGTGCTTAGTTATCTCTTCGTGCATGATAATGTTTTTATTACATTGTATTATGTTGCCCATCTATATAGCCACATGGCATAGTCATTCGTTGTTTAGGAAGGGAGGCCACAAACGTGCCATACTAAAGTGGTATAGGAAAATCTTTAGTCCTATCATTTACATTTAGCATCCAATCTTGTGCAGAGCGATTAAAAAACAGAATTGATGTAAATTACAAGGTCCCATCCAAGTATATATGGGTTCACCAACAGTGGCAAGAATGGCAGAGTAGCGGAACTCGCATTTGCTTGGATGGAACCTTGTAATTTGCTTCAGTTCTGTTTTTCATTTCTCGGTTATTTCCATTAATTAGTTCAATCCGTTCAGGGGTAAAAACATCAAAACAAGCATTTAAACATTCAGCAAAAAAGAAATGGCCAACAGGTCAAAATCCTCACTGGAAAATGAGGTAATTATGGGACTACAAGAAAGCAAAAGACAACATCTAAACTGTTAAGTTTACCATAGTAAGGTTAAGAAAACGATGAAGAACATGACGTTTTCAAAAATACAGCTTTGTTCTTCGAAAATGTTCTTAAGAAGAGAAAAATATTATTAATATTATTTGCAGAATAATAATTTCTTTTCACTTTTATTTCTTTAGAAGAAACACACATTTAAGAAGATTTTCTTCTTGTTATATACGCGTGAATCTGGTTCCAGGACTTCTATCACTCCTCCAAGGCACCATAATTGTCACTGCTTTACAAATGGAAAACCAATCAAGCTTCCTCTATTCTCTGTTCTGAGCTCTGAGTTTGTGTACAGAAGGGGCGGATGGTGGCTTCCTTCATAGACAATGATTTGACTAATGTTCATTTGGGAACTTGAAAATTGCTAAATGTCATACTTTATTGGAGATTTACCGATCCATTTTACATTATATAGCATTGTGACATTTTGCTAATAATATGAGGGACATTTTATCTCAAATTAAAATAGGAACAAATTCGTACAATATTATCAATATGGTAAAATACTGAGATTATTATCTCATTATTATTATTATTATTATTATTATATTGACCAGCTTATCATGTTGTTTCATCAGTATTTGTTGCTGTGAAGCTGTATCTTCAAATAACCCTGAGACCTGCTTCCAACCCAAATCCTTTTTGACAAGGGGCTTTTAGGTGTGGGCGCGTGTGTGGGCGCGTGTGTGGGCGTGTGCGGGCGTGTGTGGGCGTGCGAATGTGTGCGCGTGTGCAGTATTTCATTTACCCGGTGGTGTGGGTTGAGGTCTGTCTCAGTCTGTGTAGCTGATATGTGAACAAGCATTGGGTCTGTTAACCAGCCTTAATCACATTGAGTCAATCTGTCACCATGTATGTACCTAATGTGCCTAATGTAATACACTCCTGACTAATGTGATCTCTTCTGTGTGTCTTTTCACTGTGGGATGGGGCACGTAGACTTTTACGGTACGCCACTAATTAGAGGGCTCCAGTGTGTTGCTGTGTGCCAACACCTTCCGTGGTTTGTTCTTGAAAATGTTGCACCTTCCTGTTTCCAGCCAAGTGAGGCACCGAGGCTTTTTTTTCTGCTCCTTCACCAGAGGCTGGCTCTCCGTACCCACTCTTTATGGTTAGGATGACTAGCGGTGGCTACAATTAAGCCTGCTGGCATACGGTCTTGTACAAAAGATTTTGTTTAGGTAGCACAACTTTTGCACAAGACTGTATGCAACTTAATGCAGCTCATGTACAGTGTGCCAGGTTGTGCTCAATATGTATGACAAACTGACAGCCGTTTGCAAAGCTTTAGTACGTTTTCCAAGATGTTTGAGTGAAAAACATAATGACGCCGCTTTAGGTGGTGTAAACCTAAACTTAAGATCCACTGCAATGCATTCATAATTGTCTAATTACTCTGCTTGTTAAACCACAGGAGCCATGCTTCCTAAGACGGCAAAGCATCAAAGGAAAGGAAAACAAAGTCACTGTAGTCTCAATGCTATGCGTAGCAATGTGCAAACAATATTGTTGACAAGTTTAGCTATAATTTGAAAACAGCTGGATCGTTCAGCGTTCGGCTCCCATCTCCAGAGACCCGGGTCATAGCAATTGTCGGCCACTGCCTGCGTGAAGTTTGTAGGTACATTTTATGTCCACGTGTTTCTATTGATTTGTGAAGATCTGCTGTTTGTGACACCCAGCCTCCTGTGACTGTGAACTGGATAAAGCGAGTGTTGACGGGGAGTTTGCGAGTAAAACAAGCTGCTGCCACATTTAATTTAAATATAATTACATTGAAAGCTTAAAGGCCTAATTTCATGCAATTCATGGGGGGGAGCATTCTTTATTGTTTGTGTTTTTGAGAGCTAATGTAAAGTATTAACCATAAATTACCCTTTATTCAAACGACAATGAAATGAAATAGAAAAAACTATCTGAAATAAAACCACACAAATCTGTTTGCCAGTCCTTGACAGCCACTTATTTAGTACGTATAGCCGCAATTCGCAAAAATAACAATGCAGTATCTTCTTATGATGCTTAATGAGACTGGAAACGCATGGCAAGGGATACGGCACTCTTCCTCCTTCCTTCACTTCAGCTTATGCCACAGGTACTCTTCTGCGATTAGGTCAGGGATCTGAGCTGGCCATGGCAATTCAATCAGGTGATGATCTAATATCTTCTGATTTTTGGTGTTGATCATCATAACATCTATTCAAGCAGGATAGCCCAATAACATCACAAAACCACCATCCACACTTACATTTCTGCTTGACTAGCTTTGGGTCTGCACCAAACTTCTGATTTGGTATCACTTGACCGTGGACCACAGTTTGGCTGAATGCAGCAGAAGCTTTCTCCTGACAATCCTCCCAAGTGTTGTCTGCATTTATAAGTGGCATCTGATTGCAGTTAGGGAGATGTTCTGTCGCAAAAACTTCAATGATGTCTGTCTCCCAGTCCCCAGACTGGGAAGTGGAGTGTTTAGCTGAGACTTCTATATCCCCAGATCAGATCTTTCCTTGGGGATCCCCAGATGTTCCCAATTCAACTGTGAAATATAATCCTGCCTTCGGGTTCTGTCTCAGTCATGCATAGAATAAGTCTAGTGGGAGCAAACCAGAGGACATTCTTCTGAGATAACCAGTCTACCTCAGCTTCTCTTGCTCTTCTCAGATATTTGATACTTGATCTTAGAATGGGACACTCATGACCTTGTGATGGACAGTAAACCCAGCACCCTGTGTAGGAACCAAAAGCTATTTTGGGCAGTACCCAAAGCTCATGACCACAGATGAGCAGAGGAACTTGGATTGAGCAGGTAAAGATTACTCGTGAAGATTAAAGGCTTCACAACCACAACCCAAACTTAAGATTGTATGAAACACAAACCCATGACTTGGTGGGGGGAGGGGACAACTGTTGGAAACAGCACATCTTGAGGAACTAGGTTTACAGGCTTGCAATGTAAATAGTTGTTACTCCTGTCCAGATGCACCATTGCCTGTCCCCAGTGCATTCTGGGATGATGTCCAGACCCTCCTCTATGACCCTAACCATTACAAGTGGGGATGTTATTTTATATAAAGGTAAGATACTAAATAAATGGTAGTTTTTATGTTACTATTTAGATTTTTTTTAAAGCATAACCAATAAAATAATGCCTGTTTTATTCATGTTTAACCTACCAATAATCTCTATTTGTATATAAAGCTCTAAAGCTGTATAATTAGTCCTTTTTCCAAGATGAGACATGCATGGAAACCACAAACCACTATAAAAGTATACAGCTTACAGCTTACAGCTTACTTTTTATTGCATTGTTCCACTGTTTTGAGTTGGAAAAACACAACATGAACAGCCTTGCTAAGACTTGCTGTTTCTCAGTGTTGGATTTGGAACCTACTTGCAGTAGAATTAGACTTCAGTAACAAAGTGAATCAACAAATTTTGCTGATTCTCTACACATGTAAGGTAAAGAAGTACTGTGTGTAGTATTCCAATAATATGAAGGTTTCTGTTGAGTTTCACTGTGGTTGGCATTAGCTCTGCTTAACGGTTTTAGGATCAGCATGACTGATCTACAGCAAGACTGTTTGAATATATTCCATATTCCATGCTGGTACAAGCTGATTTCTGCTGATTTAACTGGTGTACTCCCATGGTGTCGCTGGTGAAGCTTGTAAAGCTGGTTGACCAGCATACCTTTGTATAAAACACAAGATATGCTGATCTTTGCTGTTTTTAGCAGGGTACTTAATAAAAAACAAGACAAAAGCAAGTTTATGAGCTACCTTAGGATGCACAGGAAATGGACCAGACTATACACTGGACTCAAAAGCAAGACTGGCTGGGAGAACTGGCGTAAACAACCTATGACATGAAAACCTGTTTACAACAACAGTAGTTCAAAAATCTGAAACTAGTAGTTAAAACGCTTTTCTTGAAAAAATAGCTATGCGATACATCGGCTATGCAGATGTTTTAGTATGGTTTTGATTATTCTTATTCTCAGCTACTGGCACTTAAGGTTCTTTGTGCCTGAACCACTTTTACTTAAGTTGCCAGATTCAGTGTCATGGGATGAAACTAAATCACAATGTTGTCCATTATCATTCCTTTCTGGGTTTCCTTCAGTCTCGTAAAGGGGCACTCTGTCTGAAAATGAAAAATTTTCTTAGCCTCTGTGACAGATTTGTTTTTAGAGTATAGAGCCAAGTGCCCAGTGGGTGTAGACCCACATTTACAGTACTGTGCAAGTCATAGGCCAGGATTAGAATAGTTGTTTTAACAATAGTATTATGACCATATATAACTTATTGTTGATGACTGTAGCCTAAGAACTTGTATTCATCTCTCCATAATACTCGTTTCCACTGATCATTGTGAGCTTTAGCATAACTTGTCCTGTTCACCCTGTTACTCTTGCAAAAGGTTTACAATGAAAAAAAAAACTGAGCTTGTCATCTTGCTCCTACAACAGTATTCCTCTTAACTCCCTTCAAAGCCTTTGCTCACTCTTGGCATTCCAATTAATCTCATATGTGTGGGGTTAAGTTAAGGCTAAATTCTCCATTGATGTTAACAAACAATTTCTTTATGGAATTTGCTTTAGAATGGCAGGGCAGAAAGATGATGTTCCCAATGGAACAATTCACACTACTGATAGTAATTGAGGTGTTCAGTACAGCCCATTCTTCTGGCACTGGTTATCTATGGGGAAATAACAGAAATCTCTACTTAGAAAAGGTGTCTACATACTTTGAGCCATTTATCTGCGGCCAAAATTTTTGAGAATGCCACAAATTTTGGTTTTCCCAAAGTTTTCAGTTTTATGCCACCATAATTTGGTGGCATTCTCAAAACATTTGGCCGCAGATAAACGGCTAATAGTATGTAGATTTGATTTAACTCTAGATTGGGAAGATGATCAGGTGAATCGCAATTGATTGCAAAGTTATTCCTTACCATGAGTATAACCTTATCGCAGGTTACTGCATTTCAACGACTGCCTTTTAGCCCTACAAAATGGCCTGCTAACATAATTTAGGGCAAAATTCAACCAGTCGGCACACCAGACTGTCATGTTTAAATGCGTTAATACATGCGTGTTTGGGGTGTGGCTTCAGAGTGAACATTAACCGAATCATTTTTTCTGCTGGAGATACACATTTGCCAAAAAAGCAGCAGCTTCCTCAAAAATCACTATGTTCCTTTTAAGCCATTTGGTCTACAGACATGTCATGTACATTTCTACCAGCAGGTGGCATGAAAAGTGTAACATGATGTTACGGTTCTATATACTGAACTCATCCATGGGTTATATGTTGTAGCTTGATGTAGCTTGATCAGCTTCTGTTCAGCAATTTGTTTATAAAGTACAAACCATCATATTATAGTAGCATAAAATCAAGACTGGAAATGCGATTGTGGTTAAGGAACTGAAAGACTGAGAGCAGATGACCTGAAAAAGCATTTATGACACTGCTGGTCATGGTCTCACAGCACCTGCTATTAAAGACAACAACAATGCTTTGATATCATAAGCAAGAGGGTTTCTACAGTTGACCATCTAATTCAAACCTTGTACTCTCAGCCACGGCTTATTAATAAATGCAGCAACCGCTGTTGCGGCCTGTTCCTCCATCTGCCTCCTATTTACTGCAGCTCTGTATTCAGCAGAAGTCTGGGGTGTTAGGTGTGTCTTAGAGTGACAGCGAGGCAAACTTCCTCTTCACACGATGGTGAAAGAGCGTTGGCCAACCTCCGGTTTAGAGGAAGCACAGAGGAAACATAGTGCACATATATCAAATGTGTGAGTCACATGTCAGCTTTGGTGCTTGTCTGTAGATCTGCTTAATTAGTAGAAATCTAAAAACTAATCCTGCGCCACTGGATTTGACCAGAGACCTGTCCACATCTTCAGCATCAGTGATGAATGGATGGTGTGGCCAGTGAGAGAAAGATATACTCTTGTCTACTGGAGTTTGGAAGATAGAGGACTAGATGGAGGAGACAACAGGGGCCGTGTCGTTACGGAAACACAAAGGTGAATCTATTTAAACATAAGACTGCTGTATAGCTCATAGTAGTCGGAAAATCTGGCTTCTGTATTGTTGTACTTGTTGCTTTTTCACATTCTGTGTGTGTGTGTGTGTGTGTCTGTCTGTCTGTCTCTGTCTATGTGTGTGTGTGTGTGTGTGTGTGTGGTGTAAGCTCTTTGCATTGAACTAGTGCATGATTAGTGAGGCTCTTCCTGTCTTCTGTTGCATTTTGACTTAGCTGCATCTAACAATAGCTTTCATGTCACAACTGATAACACTCTCAGAAATGCAGTATGCACGCCACAATGCAAATGCAAACGATTTAATAATATCGGTTTAACAGTTTAATAATACTATACCTATACTAACAGGTAAGGAATTCACCAGTGTCTGAAACATTCCTGTCAGGATCTACCACCATTCCGCTAAGTGGGTGCTAAAGTGTGCGGTGCTTCACGTAACGATGCACATTTTCAATGGTACAGAGAGCCCAGTGATATAACTGCCCAGTCAAAGTACTCCAAATTTAAGTATTTCCATGCAGAATGTAGAAGTCTTAGGCCACAATTAGATTATATATAGAATTGTTTTAGCAATGGGATAACGGGCATATTGTTCGGGTTAACGGGTCATTTTGGAAGGATAGTAGCCATTGACCCAGTTTTTGAAGGGGAAAAGGGTTAAACTAGGCTAAACATGCAAATATTGGAATGAAGACCAGTGGAAACTATTACTATGAAGTGACAAATACAAGTTTTACATTTTTTTGGTCTATCATCATTGACAATATGTTATATATGGCTATTATAGATTTCTTTTAACAACAAATCTGATTGTGACCTAAGACATTTGCAGAGTACTACATGTACATGGACCATATGCTGTAAACTTATGTACCATTTTGTCATGCTCTTCTCCTCATCTCTGTTGGAAAACTCTTGATCATTCTTACACTCATGCCAAAGTCAAACGATGGGAGAATGTCAGAGAACTGTACAATCCATTCAAGTTCCTCCACACAAATAAACATGGGTAATGCCTGTACTGTATCCCCAAATTTGGAGGCACACAATCCTCTAGAATGCCGCTTTATTTTGTAACAATAAGGTCCAACACACTGTAATAAAAAAATTTACATTCTATTTTGAATAAAGAGCACCTTTTAACTAATTTAACTATGACTTTAAAGAAAATTACTTAAAGCCTAACTTAAGTGGTTAAGGTACTGGGCTATGGACCAGAAGGTCCAGGGTCCAAATCCCACCTCTGCCACAGTTGCGTCCCTGAGCAAGGCTCTCAACCCACAATTGCTTGGATTGTTAGATTGTAATAGAGTAAGACTGTATTAATTGTAAGTGGCTCTGGATAAGGGCATCTGCTAAATGACATAAATGTGTACAAAAACAGCCGCCAAACTTCAGAACTGGAACAAAACATCCAGGTAAAAGGTTCACTACAGACAACCTAGAGTCCTATGTTCTTGTGCTTTACACCACTTGAGCTGATGTTTGGCATTGTAGGTTTGTGTGGGGCTGCCTATCCATGAACACTCCCATAGACACACAACTAGTTGCTATGTGCTGTAGCTTCGATTGTGTGAACTTGTGTGGCTTAGCACCTTACCACCAGGTTGTTGTTTGTAGACGTTTCCACTTCAAAAATAAGTAGGGCAGAAGTGTGATGAGCTTAGTAGTTCAAAAGGCAGAGTGCCAATCCAGTATTATGATGACATTCACTAAGCTCTATATTCTTTATGCTACAAGTATTTGTCCATGCTATTTATAATTCCGCATCCCAATGAATTCATCTAGATTCATCAAGATTATACTAAATGCATTAGACAGCATGCAGATCATAGCAAATTTACATGTCTTGGAACTTCTGCTTACTGGAAATGTAATAGAAAAAAAAGTATATCAGGCTGTAGTCTATGTAAATTTGGAATATGACACATTACATTACTTCCTCAGCGCGCTTAGCGATGCACACAATGCTAAGCTCCCCCTAAAAAAATTGTTGCATCTACCAATGTACGTGTGGTTGAGGGTCAGAATGCAGCACACTGGAGGAATGAACCATAAACAGGTTGTGAGGTGTGTGCAGAACACATAAAGTGAATTAACATAGAATTTCAAAAGTATGAATGCAGTCAGAAACAGGATTTCAACATTTTAGTTAAAGTACAATGCAGGTGGGAAAATCAGCTATACTGCTCACAAAAATGTATTTCAAAATGAAATACCCCCTATTTTTTGTGAGCAATATAATTTAAGATGTAGTTACAAAATGTGAATATTTAGGCTTGAATTTGACTCACCGTGGAGGGGCGGCGATTAAGGTACTGGAGTATTGAACAGATGTCCAGGCTTCTGGACCAAATCCCGGCACTGGCAAGCTGTTAGTGTTGGGCCCTTGTTTACGGGCCTTAACATGCAAGTGTATGGGCTGTAAGATTCTATGTGTTGTGAGCTGCTCTAGAAAAAGGCCGTCTGCTAATTGCTCACTCCCTCACATTACAGCTTGTTAATCAAATTTTAGTGCTGTGGTGGCCACGGTCACATAAACACAGTCACAAGCACACTTAGATAACCACACTGGTGCACTTTAGAGACGCCACATATGCAGACACGGGGAGAACATGCAAACTCCACACAGGCAGCGATAGAGCCAGGACTCCAAGATTTGTGTACTGCTTTTGCCTAATGCTTTAAAAGAGAATTGTTACAGAACATTACAGACAGTCTTAATCAAATATTTGGAAGCCCCTATTGAAATTAAACAACTTATGGACCAAATGTAAACATGACCTACGTTTGCTATGTTAAACACATACATTATGTAAAAATCTATTGGAAACAAACAGACAGACATTTGGGGAGCTTTCCAGATGATTCAAAAGTGATTTGCAGGGTTCAAAGCTTAACTGAATTGCTCATTGTTTATTAACATTCAGGTTTTGTCCCTGCAGAGGTCAAAACTCTTGTGTAAAGCTAACCAGATTGGTAATATTTGTACAAACAACCTTATGAGTCTCAATCAATGCTTTGGATTGCATTGCTCTATTAAACTATGATGCAGGAATAAAAGATTATTTGAAATGAACCCCTCTATATAGCCAACTGGTATACACTGTTGTCTGTGCATATGCATATTTTACTTTTTAACTAAAATTATGCTGACTCCCTGAAGGAACTTGAATTCAAAGGCTGAATTAATACCAAAAGTGTAACAGGATCCAGTTCTGAAGTGAGATTGTCTTCAAAATATGGTATCAGGTGTGCATTTACAAAGGTTTAAATGGATGTAGTTGTAGCTATTTAGCTCCCCAGAACCTCCATGACATCCATGGATTTATCCAAATAAATACTAAGACAGTGTAGCTGCCTTCACCCAGCAATGCAGTGAGACCTATAAGCGAATCTCTTAATGGAAAACAAGTGTTCTGTGCTCCTGCAGCACAGCGTGTCTCATACTGCACGTCGGATGTGGTTAACCGAACTGGAGCAAGGCAATAAAAGACAAAAAGAAATCGTCCGTTTCTCAGGTGTTCTGTATATCACAGGATTTCAATGGTGAGGTTTGACTACACATAAAATATGCAGGTCCAAATGTGTTTCCTTAATTTCAACTTAACTACCTCATCTAGGCATTGTCCAGAACATACAAAAATGCAAGAATTCAGGAAGCAACTCCAGTTTATTATAGATTCCACTAGGTAAGTCACCTCTGGAAAAAGAATATCACAAAGGAGATCTCCTTTCTTATAGAAAAAAGTGAGAGAAAAATAAGATAAATGAGACTTTCACTTACGTCTCTTGTTTTTTAAGACTCAAGTTTTTTTCCTGAGCAAAAAGACTCCAGTAATCTCACGTTTTAGAGTCATTCCACCATTTACATTTACAGTATTTAGCAGACGCCCTTATCCAGAGAAACTTACAAAAAGTGCTTTAAGACGCATCTATTCCTAATAATCAGGAATTTAAACAAGAATACACTTCTGAAACAGTTCTGGGGTTTTTTTTGTTTGTTTTTAATGTTTTTTTGTTACACATACACATTTAACTATTAATTATGAATAATTCTCAATCTCAGACAACTTTATATGATTTGATATGGTTTCTCCTATTACTGTTACTCAGTCCTGTTACTCTGTATATGAGTTTGGTAAATCATTCGAATAATTTACCAAAAATGTTTACAATAACCAAATAAGATCTAAGTTGACACTGACCTTCTCAGTCATGGTTACAATATTATTCAATATACAGGAACTTACGAGTAAACTTCCCATGGTCTTCAGATGAACATTCTGCTGAGCATGTGACTTACGAAAAGTACCACCATTTTGAGATGGGTGAAAATGTTTGGGTAACAGAACTGAGTGAAGACCTTTATTGCCTTTATATCTGCTTAAACATTTACAGGGTCATGGGAGAGACAGTACCTACCTGTCAGCATAAAATGCAAGGCAGGCACAACCCTAGACAGGGTGCTGATCCATCATAGGGAACATGCACTCATACACTCATAAACACACTCACACACTAAGCGTAAAATAATGCACACCTTTTGACTGTGGGAGAAAAACAGATCACCCAGAGTAAACCCACATGGACATGGGGAGGACATGCAGACTCCATACAGAAACGACCCAGACCGCTCTACCTCGGATCAAACCCAGGATCTTCTCACTGTGGCTCATTAGCAGAAATCTAGATAAGGTCTCACATAGTGTCCAGAAAGAAGCCACTGATCTTTTTTTAAGATTAGGGTTAGGAGTTGCCTATTTTTTGCCGTTTAAATGACACTTCTCACAAAAATTAGGGGATATTCCTAATTCCATTATGGGATATTCCTTTTGAAGTATCCCCTAATGTTTGTGAGCAGTATATTATTATAAATGTACTATATAGGTAATGTTATTTATTTATTACATATAACACATAGGCTACCCAATGACATCAGGTCTTCATAACATTAGGGATTTTTTTCTTGCCACTGGCTCAGCACGAACTGTGGGCCTAGATGCATGTAAAGCTGGTTTAAGACAAAAGAAGTTTTATTGAAGTACAATGTTACTTTGGCTTTGATTGTTTTGATCTATTCTCCATCCACAATGTCTTTGCTACATACATTCCTAATTCTATAATACAGGGCTTTTCTGGAACTATTTCCTAAGTGACATTCAACACCCCATCCTGTAACTATCTATAAAACTCAAGACTGAAGCACCAAAGTATTGTTTATTGAGTTATTTACTGTTTACTACAATGGTGTGTACACTATGCTACTGTTCACAGCAATTTCAAATAAATTATGGTACAGAAACAAATTTGCAGTATTTCAACAGTGTAGTCTGGAAATGATACTACTAACATTAATGACATGGAACTAGTGAAGACTCACCTCATACCTCTCTTATTTCTTATTTTCAGATGATGGAATCACTACCAGGTACTCGGCGACTAAACGCTACAGTGAGATTTTACGGGATTTCGATAACTTGGAACTGTCCCTAGTGAGCAGCACGTATGTATTGCTGCTTTTTGTATGTTTGCCAACGCACCAAACAGACAGTAGGTTTAGGATTCGGTTTGAGAAAAGAATTGGTTATATGACACTGTGTAAGATACATTTTAATACTCACATGCTTTCTTACTTTCTTTCAACATAGTGACAAACACATCTGTAGTGTAACCTCAAATCTTGAAATGAATTCCCCTTGTTTTGATACTTTCAAAATTCCACCTACTCCCAGCTAGGTCAACAAAATATTGTGGCACAGGGACTTTCTGATTGGCACTCCTATTTGCTACATGCATTATAGCGGACATTTGGATAGCCAGGTTCAGCTGTATATGCTGCTACCATGGACAATAATTTCAACATGATTCCCTGCACTGTAAAAAAAAACACAGAAAATCTGATTATTTGAACCATGCTTTGGTTGAGTATGTGATTATGAAATCAAAACGATAGTGTTACACTTGAACTATAAAGTTTAAGTTAAATTTAAGTTAAGCGATTGTGGCACCTTGGCACAGACCTTAAGAACCTTAACCAATAAGCCACTACTATATTTACCAGACTCCCTGAATCAATGACAATGACCTACACCACAAAGTCTAAGCAAATAAAAAAACAACGGAAAAAGTGCTGCAATTTCAGCCTTCAATCTACCAGCCACTAGATTAATACTTTAACTGCACAACCACCATTACCGCTTTATGTATCCACATTTCCTCCACAGTAAATTCAGGGATTCACAAAACTGTGTCCTTGCCCTAGGATCTGTATTTTAAGTTATGAGATAACAGATTTTTTACTTAATACCGTAAGCAACAAATTTGTCCTCAATAGCTTTAGGTTGAAAAGTGGTGCCATGCTGCCAGGATCTTTATTCTGACTAAATCTAATGGCATCACCACATAGGTTCTGCCAAATGAGGTATAACTACAGTCCTGGCAGCAAGTGTCTGTAAACAGTATTGTATATTATAATCAGGAAGATGTCATGTACACTCAGTGTAAATGCCAGAAGCATATCGCACTGCTCACAAAAAAATAGAAGATATTTCATTATGGGATTTCATTTTTCAGTATAACCTATTTTTGTGAGCAGTATATTTCTGCTAGGTGTACATTATCCACAGGTGATTTTGTGTATGTATTGTGTGTACATGTCACATGTCACAAGCCAAAACTTAAATCTAGCTATAGTCAATATAATTTACTTAATAGCCAGGTTGTGTCGTTAGTGCTTGCACTTAGTACAAAAAGTCATTTTGTTTTATTAATATTTATTTTCCTAAAATGCTTGAAATGTGTGTGATGAGGCAAAGGGGGTTGCCCATCACCAGAGATTGTATTTTTATGTGGAGAACGTGATACTTACTTGTTGGTTCTGCAGCAGATGTGGTAAAGGGAAGTATTTTAGACAAAGTTCACCCATAAGGTGCGCTGTAGGACCCACAGCCAGCTCATGGAAGGTGAATGTCAGGGGTTTAAAGCTGATACAAGCATTGGATTATGAAAGTATGTGCACTCAAGGTATAATGCCGTTTTTGCCGGCATTGATATTTTGTATTTGTTCATGTTTTCTATAAATTGTGGGTATAGTTTGGTCCAAGGGTAGAGCCTATCCTATAAGACAGGATAGGGAAGCAATTTTGGGTGGCCTGTAGGTGCTTAACTCACACTGAGAGGGAGCTGAGGGATGGAGAGCCAGGCTAGACAAAAGATTTACCATACTGCTCGAAGTTGGGTGTTGGCTTGTACCCATATTTTGTATTCTGTTCATAGATAAATATTCATAGAAAAATCCTAATATATTGATTTAGCAGGCAGTACTACACACATGTAATATTGTAATTTGCCTAATTCGAACCAATAGGTCACATATCTTTCTAGTCACAAATAAAGCGTACAGATTATACATATACTGTCCATTAAACATAATATAGCATTTGTACAAGTACTGCAATGCAAACAATATAGCCCATTCAGGACACTTTGCTCGATGTTGTTACTCCTTATAATCCAGTTAGATTTAGATGACATTACATACAAACTCTGTCGTTATTTTTAAGACCATATACTTAATATACTGTAAATTAAGCATATCGCTATCATATGAATTAGATAACAATAAAGGTCAGTACTATAACTTATTTTACTTTATAATTTAGTCCTCTGTAATTCCCTTAATGACTGAGAATTATTTTCTTTAAGATTTTGTAAATCATGAATTTTTTTTCTAAATTAAAGGTTATATGAAAGTACTGTGTGCTGTTAGAAGTAGAAATGAACGTACTGTTTATATTAACGTCTTCTGTGCACTCAGGTCTGTAGACGAGCTACTTTCAGATATGGATTCTC
The DNA here is from genome assembly GCA_034779995.1 of Parotocinclus haroldoi. Classification (NCBI taxonomy): domain Eukaryota; kingdom Metazoa; phylum Chordata; class Actinopteri; order Siluriformes; family Loricariidae; genus Parotocinclus; species Parotocinclus haroldoi. The sequence continues at coordinate 15,159 of JAUZST010018075.1, forward strand.
AGTCCCTCACCGAAACATCTGACTTCACACAAGATGAACTGATTGTGAGAAACAGTTTCATGCGCATTTCTTTCATACTGTATCTCATTGTTACATTTCTGGACTGTGAAAGCCTGTATGTCTTTTTTTTGCAGAATGAAGATGTGGATAATACTGTGGTTTGCCATGATGGAGAGGAAAAAGAAGGTGGCATGTCTGGTAAATCCCTAATTAAATATTAGTTTATTTGTTTAAAAGTGTAGGAGAGAAAGGGCGAGAGGGAAATAGAAAATGCTGTTTAACCTACCAGCATACTGGGATCATACTTAACTCTTTATCCTGCTGCGGTTTTAAATGTACTTTATTGACTTCATTATTAAATGAAGAAAATGCTTAGTTAAAAACTGGTAGGATTGGATTTGGATTTTTTTTTTTCATATTTTCAACAAACTTAACACTACATTAAAATGGTAACAAACAATAAAACAGGGTTAAATATACTTTTAACAAAAACGAATAAGATATACCCTAATCTCCTGTAACCATTGCGCATTATCAATCAGTTGAAGTCAAATACCAATGGACCCCAAAACCATGAATTTTACCCTAATAGCTTAATGTCAGTAACCAATGTCAAGGGCTTAATAGATGCCTAATCACTAGTTTATCACAGGACATTATTATAGGAAACATATTGTCAAGATAGTAACTTATTTCAGACGGTACCTTATATGACTATGCTGTCATCATAGAGGTCATGCATGGATAGTTATAATAACACTATGGTGCATTACGGGTATTTTTCATCTGCTAGGGTATGTTGTTTGTACACTTCAATATACTGTGCATCGTGAGACTGTTAGAGTGGACTGGTGAATGTTCTGGACACCACTACAATATGGCAGAACTCCAAACCAATATACTATATATTGAATATGGAACATTTTTAGATGGCGCTACGATTTTCAGACCACAATTGCTGCCGACATGCAGTAACCTCTCTTTAACCTTTCTTTTTAGCTTTCTGACTGTAGAGTTTGAATACATTTATCCTATTCTGTTGTACACACATATCAATTTTCTGCTTCATACTCAGGCAGGGCAAAGTTTTACCCTTGATGGGAGTCACTGAGAGCCCTCATTCCTCCATCTTAGACTGTTTCTCTTCAGTTGTTTTGTTTATGTGTAATTAGTCACATGGGTTAACAGCCCTTGTTAATAAGATTAGCACAGGATGAAGGTGGAGAGGGCAGACTAAATCCACTGGCTGGTTGTAGTGACGGTTCTAAACTGTGACAAGAATGCTAATTTGAACCAAAACTCTGTGTCTACTGGATTACTGAACATTTTAAGAAATATAGCATTTGAATGTTGCACCCAAAACGTTTTTTGTTTGGACTGGATGTGTAGTTTTCAAGAATACAACACTTTGATCTGGGAGTTCTGGCAAGTCAAACTACAATGGGAATTCAGTTTCAGAGCCTGGAGTTTCAGAGCCTTTTCAAGCCAGTGTGCTACGTGAGATGGACTGGGGTGGTTTTGCTGTACTAAGCGCTGGACTTAGCAGGTTAGGGTTAGGGACAGGTGAGACACAGCTCTCGGTCATGTTAATGTATTCATTCTCAGCTCAGGACGCCGATGTGGCTTTGTGTCGGAGCGAGGGGGGTGTGGAACTTGCCTTACAGTATGCCAAGATGTGGTGTCGCTACGCCAAGGACCTTCTCACCTGGATCGATAAGAAAATCAGCCTGGGTGAGAGTGGAATTTATTTTTGATATATTTATTATTACCTCAAGTAACAATACAAATATAATTAAAAATGCCAGTGAAAGCATTAAACATTTTCTTTTTCCTTCTATTTCTGAGAAATAGATATATCTATCAGCTCTCAAGCATAACAAACAACAAACCTTGCCTTTGCCACTGCAACATAAGCCTTTGTTGAGATGAATCTTGCACAAAAGATTTAAGAAATTTAGATTTTTTTTATTCTTTAGAAAATAAGAGCCATTAGAGCTAGGTTTTCCGTTTAGGGCAGAAATGGCAAAAAAAGTTTTTTGTTTTTTTAAAAAAGGTGTTTGTTTGTATGTTTATTTGGTTTATTTAAAGTGGATATCGGCATTAGCGACCATTTCAGCGGCACACTCAAGGCTATATCTACACACAAGGTTATATCAGAACTAGTTATATACACACAAGTCACTGCCAATTTTACAGTAATCACTTAACGTAACATGCATGACTGTGGGGGAAACCTGGAGTACCCAGAAACACAGTGCCACCCCAAAAAACAATTGTATGTAAGCATATATATGTTGATGATGTCATTTCACAGGTTCAGAAGCCTGGGTTCAATCGCAGCTTGGCCATTGTTTGGGTTTTGCATGTTCTCCCTGTATCTGAAATAGATTCCTGTGGGTACTTTGATTCCAGAGACAAACATTAGATGCAGCGTGTCTCTTTTAAGTGTAACAGTATAAGTGAATGAGAGTATTTTCATCTCTGAGTTTGAGCCAGTTCAGTAGAATGGTGCCAGTACACAAGACAGTTCATCTAACTGCTTTATGTGGCAAAACAGGAACATAAAGTGAATTAAAATACAATTTTAATAGTAGTTTAACAAAGAATTTCCTCATGATGCCAGCAAATTTGCATCCTCACTTCAGTATTGCTGAATCTCGCATCATTCATGTTGTTTCCATTTGTCAAAAGGTTCATCATAAGCTATCAAACTAGGTTGTATCTCCCTTCCAATGGCTCATTAGAATGTGATGGGTATCTCCCTTAACCAGGCTTTAGCTAAGCCTTACCTGGAAAAATAGGCTGTTAACAAATGATTTGGATATAATGGGTGTCATGTTTGATTTATGTGACATGGCAATTTCTATTTTAATCAAATGCTTATAGAAACTGAGAATATAATAATCTATGATTAATCAGTTATAGAATTTAAGGACAAAATGTTTTAGTGACTGGAAACCACCCGATTTTACAACATGCCATAACTTATATGATTTATATGTGCACTCATGGCAATCTGTTTTATTTGTAATTTTATATGATTAAAATACTGTATGATGGATCCTCAAGTCAAGTCAGATTTATTTATACAGCACTTTTAACATTGCATTTTGTCTCAAACTTACAGAATCCGAAAGTAATAGATCAAAACCCCTGTTGAGCAAGAAGGTGGCAAGGAAAAAATCCTTTAAAATAACAAAAAGAAACTGATGCAGTGAAACCATGTTTACATGGAGAAGGCAATGTGAATTGTGTGATATATACATGCATTCACTATAAGTGGTTGGAGTGAAAACAATGGAGTTATACATTGGCTTGGCTGTTTTTGGAGCATCAATGGTCTCTGTAATATGAGACACACACAGCCAGCTCCCCCCAAGAGGAACGTTAAGACTCGAAGCGAACACAGACATACACCTGGACTTCTGACATCAGGATCATTGTCCCTTAATGGTTATAATTGAGACCTGACCCGTGGGGTGCGTTTCAGAATAGTCTCAGCTGCTAATTGGAACAACGCAGTTACAATGTAAATATCTATGTTGCTAACATAGTTAAAGTAGCACGGCCACTCTAGCTGGTGTGTTTCAGAATGGCAAGGACTCACCTTTACTCTGGACAGGCACCCATAATGACCAATTTGGGACTAGAGCTCACAGGACTGGAGTTTCAGGTGCCTGTAATGACCAGGAAAGGTCAGGAATCTATTATAACCCAGGTGAATCGGGCACTTATAATGACCAGGGGTGTATATCCTAAAAGCATAGCTATGTTAACATAAGTATGTTAGCAGTTTACATACTGTAGTTATATCTCAACTGCAATATTTTTACTATGTAGGCTTTTGGGCTTTTGTGTCATAGTGGAGGATTGTCTGTGCGTGTCATGTGACCAAGAGTAGTGCTTCCCCCACTTTACATTGGCTGTTTATATACATTAGATACTATTGATGTATTAATTGGTTAACACCTGATCTTATTGTGCTTGCAGAGCAAGAATTTGCCAAGAATATCATGAAGGCAGCAGACACAGCAAAGTCCATTATTGCTCAGCAGGTACATAAAGACAGTTCATCCTGTTAGCCCATACAGTCGACAAGTACAAATGAGGCTAAGTAGTACATCCTGTCTAATTTGTGCGTGTGCGTGTGTAGGATCTTATGCCACTGCAGTCTATCTACAACATGGCCCTGGAGCAGGACATGAAGAGCAGTACATCAGCAAAACATACCACAGAGTTGCTACATCAGCGCTGCTACTTGGTACTGAATCAATTAATATATCTGACCAGCAGATGTCGCTATAGCGCGCAATGTAATGACACTGAATTATTTGGTTCAAATTGGTTCAACTGATTCACTCGCTGACCCCATAAACTTGGTTGGTTGTGTGGGCGCTACTTTTCTAGCATATCATGAGCAGTTGGGGCAGGGGGGCGGGGGGGCGGAAATCTGTGAAGGCCATTTGAGTACAACCAGTTTACAAAAACTGAACTTGTTGTAATGTTCATGAAACCAGTTTGAGATGACTTTTGCTTTATGATAAGCCTCATAGAAGATCTGTAAACTAACCCTAGTTCAGGTCAGTCATTCAGTTCATTTCCTTTGGTCCCCAATGGGATTTTTTTGCAGCCAGATAAACAAAATATACAACACAACAAATAACGCACAGTCAGCAACATGATCAAAAACACACCATAATGTTCTATGTTAGATATGTTAGCCCTACGGCCCTGGGTATAACAATTGAGGTCATAAAAGCATGAAAATGTTCAGCCGGGGGTGATGCCATGGATGTGGGGCCCCATGAAAAGATATTACACTGGGCCACTAAAAAAACAAAACAAAGACACACCTACAAGTATACAGGCCCTTAGAATAGTAATAGTATAAAATAATATTAAAATACAATTTCAGCTTCAAACTTTGATACCAGATTGTGTGTTAAGGAATAAAGTCCGCTTCAAAAAAGGCTGTGCAAAATTATCATTCAATGTCAGAAACCAAGTAAGAAATACTACTTGAGAATTCTTAACCACTAAACCTGGTTTGTGGACAGTGCATGCAGTTTGTGAAGTGTTTTATTTAGCTACTCTAGCCTACTCTAACTACATTTTACACATCAAACATGACTACTTATATATATATATATATATATATAATATAAAATGATAAAATAATTTTAATATAATAATAATAAATAAAATAAAATTTTCAGGAAGTAGTTCATATAAAGAAAAGGTCACAAATCCATCACTGAGGTATTATTCATTGCCGTTTTAAGAATCTGTCTGCTAAGAGGAATGAGATTGACAAATGGCGTCACGAGTTCAAGGAGCAGTGGGCAAAGGAGCAGAAGAAAATGGTGAGTACACTAGGTGGTTGCTTTCTTATGGGTTCTAGGTGTTCCGTTACATCATTTATTATTGTATTAAGCTAATTATTATTGCTTGTTGTGTGTTGTAGAATGATGCAGTGGCGGCGCTGAAGCGAGCTCGGCAGCAGTACGTGCAGCGCTGTGAGGAACTGGAGAAAGCCAAAGCCATGACAGCCAAAGGAGTAGATGAGGCCAGTAGCACAAAGACCATAGACAAGAGGAGGAAGTCGCAAGATGATGCTCAGTCTAAAGTAAGCCTCCGTCAGTCATGCCTCATTGGGGTGAAATGTCCAATGAAAAACAGCATGTGTACTCGTAGCAGATGTCCAGATGTAAGCTTTTTTATTCATCTGTGGTGAATTTACATGTAGTCGCTCTTATCCAGAATGGCTAACGACTGAAAGTTGTTGACTATTGAAATTGAAAGTGCTTGTTTGATTCTTAGTGGAGAAAGATTCATCCTGCATCAGGTTAATGGCCTAAAGCACTAATTATTAAACAATGTCAGATCACTGACCATCTGATCCATATTCAAATACCTTAACCACTAGTCCACATTGTTTAGTTATTACATCGGTTCTGCTTATTTGCAGTTAATATAATTTAGCCAAACTACTACATGTCTTTAAGTGGCATGCATATACATTCAAATTCTAAAGCATACTAATTCTAAAGTATACGTTGTTGTTCTGAATATAGGTTACAGAGGCTGAAACACTGTATAAGCAGTGCGTGCATGAAGCCAAGACCCATCAGGACGAGCTGGAGAGAGTGAAGGAGAGGATTATAGTGCACACCCGCAAGCTTATTTGTCAAGGAGACACTGTGCTGAAAGAGGTATCATTTGGTTTATAAAAATAAGGTTTTATAGCTTTAAAAAATATTTACAGCACTTAGCAGAAACCAGTAGCAAATAATGACTGATCTGTGCAATTAGAATGGGGATTTAAACTCAAACCCTTCTGTTTTGTAGCCCTTAATCACTGAACCTGGCCTTTTTATACGCATTACTTGCTGTTTCATAGTAACAGCAAGATTTAAAAATACAACATGGACCAAAAGCAGGCAAACAGTAGTAGAAAGCAGTATTTCTTAGACTTATACTAGCCTAGTTTGTTATATTTCTAAAATGCTTTGCGTTTCATTACATATTATAAGCTTGTTTCTTTCTTCTTGAGTCTTATTTAAGAAAAGTGGATAATCTAAAAATTTTGGGTCTTATCTTTAGAATGCAGGAAGGTAACAGTAACCTAGGTTACACAATCCAGTGTTCTCCAGAATTAAAGCTGGAGCGCCACTTCTTTGAATGCATGAGATTGTCTTGTGCTTAGCACTAGTCTCACATTCATTCTGCTGAGCCAAGTTTGGGTTTTGTGGCTATTTGAGCGTCTCTGCTGTAGCTGTTTCTAATGTGCTTTGAGATGAAGTTGAGCTTAAACATAGCTTTCGTACTCAGAACAGCATGACAATTCCTTGTTCATGTTGAGCATTTCTGTTCCTCAACCCTGGTTCTGGTTTCTTACCAGTCTTTTCCTGTCTTTGATGCTGATACATCTTTCCTTTCTTCCCTTTGATCAATGCTTAAGATCCTGCCAAATCATCACTCTCATGCCTTGGATTAATTCGAAATAAAAAGTTACATTTTAAAAATAAATCTTAATTATCCTGGTCAGGATGACGGGGGGTATGAGCCATAAAATACAGTGCATCACAGATTGATGGCTGCAGATCGACAAGCAGGTCCACCATCAAAAGTGCCTACCATGGGTTCACTAAAGGCGGACCTGGATGCATGGTCTGATGAGTCCTCCTTCCTTTACATCATGTCAACAGCTGGGTATGTGTGCTCCCTGTACCTGGGGAAGACGTGGCACCAGGACGTGCAACTGGAAGAGAAGAAGCCGGTGGAGAAAACGAATGATACTCTGAACACAGATCTGCTACAAATGTCATACATGTCACCACTCAAACATATTTGCTGCTCATGTTGTATTGTATATTGATATATCTTTAATCCAGACCACTGTTTCTTCATGCAGGTTACAGTGAACATGTTCTTCTATGAGAAACAGCTGACAGAACCAATCCCCCAGAACTACCATCACCTGGAACAGACCTGCAGGCCGTGCGAGCCCGGAGAACCCTATCTCCGCTACGTCTTCAGGAGCTGTGGTCGTGAGCAACCTCTTCAGAGATTCATTTTCCAAGAGTACACTCCACAGAGCAGGAGGTGAGCAACGAGTAATGTGTAGATAGCTTGTCCACAGGGTGATTGTTTCTGTTTGTGTCTAATGGGATATTCCAGACCTGTTGATAAGTAGCTGATAATGACACTGGTTTCCACAGAAACTCTCCCCTGAGCTGGCGTAAAGTAAGTAACCCCATGATGGCTCCTCAAGACTCGTGTCCTGTTCAAGATGATGCAAGACGGTCTAGTGATGGAAGTACGTCCCATCTGTTTACTGTTATTCAAAATAAATCACAATAGCTTAATTCGTAACAAGTAAATGATTGCTAATGATGATTTGTTATATGCCCGAGTCTTTCAGAGAGTAGCGTTTATATGAGTGACTCTATATGGCTTTTTAATGAATAGGGCGCATTGCCTACAGTGACTGTGACAGTATGGGAGGAAGCCAGGAATCTCTCACGAGTCCAGGTGAAACAATTATATCCTTCATGACATGTACCTATTGTTTTATTACACTTATTGTAATTAAGTAAAAAATGTATTGATTTTACGATCACTACTTCTGAGGCATGTTGTTCGGAAAGGCATATTTGACATGTTTAATAAGTGCGGTCGGTTAACAGTCTTACACTGTACATAGTAGAAAATAGATCATAATAAGTATGTGAGCCATAAACGACCCAAACGACCGACCTGTCAAAGTAATTGCTAATACGGTGGAGAAAATGCCATCAGCCTCACTGTAGTGGTCACGGTCACATCAGTAGTTACACTTAACCATGTGGAACATCTGTGATGCAAATGTACTACTTATGTGCATCAGTAATCATTTCTTATTTACTGTCTCCATATCACAAAAGATTCCAATTCAAAAAGTTATAGACGGCAGGAGCATTAATTGGACTTCAATGGCCACACACATTTGCTTAAGAGACTAGAAGTTAAATGCTACACATTTGTCAATCTGAGCCACACTACTCGCTTGTGGCAGCCTACTTCATTTAATTATGACTAAACACAAATAATAGGCCACAAGTAATTGTAATACCTGCTTCTGTAATACCTGTTTTTACCTGTAATCTCATCGCTCTGTGGGACAGGAGCTAAATCTTTCCCATGCTGCAGACTCAGGTAATTCATTGCCTTAAGCTGCCTTCTTGAACTTCCAGTGGCCTTTATGAGAGAGTGTGAGAGCGACTGCTCCAAATTTAACACACCTGCTCTCCAATCACACCTGTGACCTTGTAACACTAACGAGTCACATGATACCAGGGATGTCTAATTGGGCACAATTTGGCCATTTTCACTAAGGAGTGTACTCAGTCTTGTTTTGAACGGTTCAGACATTAATGGCCGAGTAATTTTGAGGGCGCATCAAATGTTTACTGTTAATCAAACAGTAGACTATTTTACATTTAATCAAAGTTAGTGAGTGTCATATCTTCAGTATTGTCTCGTTAAAATATGTAACAAAATTGTTACAAAAATGTGAGGGGTGTACTCACTTTTGTGAGAGACTGTGTATAGAATATATATATATATATATATATATATATATATATATATATATATTCTCAGAGTGACGGTATGCTATAAACTTTCAGACACTTTTACGGTACAGCAGTTCACAGACTGGGGAGTATTCTCCCTAAAGGTAGTATGGAGCTATTGCAGAGGGACACGGCAACGCCCATGATTGAGGCATAAATAAGATACATGCTCCATGTCACTAGAAATACTGTAATTCCAAATATTCATATCTACAAAATGGTTCTGCATTAAGTCATTGAGGTTTAGGTGAAATTACAGTTGAAATGGCTAGCATATTAGAACTAGTGCATACTTTAGAACATTTGAGCAATTTAATCAATGCCCAATTGAAAATCACAATCCTGGACCTAACCACATACTATAAACATATTTGTGCATGGGGAATGCAATTTGACAACAATTTCAACCTGTAACTGATGAGCTACAAACAGATTTTGGTAATGAAACCCTTATTGCAGTACCATTACATGCTTGATTCATATGATTTTTGCACTTTGTTCTGAAGCTCATGGGAATAAGCTACTAAAAGCCCCATCTACTGGAACTGTGTCTTCTGAAGACATGGATGAAAGAGACATTGGCACTGAAGCTGGTGAGAGAAAACGATCTATAAACCACAATACAAACTACCCATTTGTTCTCGTCACTCTCACCTGATGATAATGGTTAATGGCCTTTATGTCTTCCTAACAGACTGCTCTGACCCGCTGAATGAAAGCAACGGAGCCTACTCTAAAGTGCGCACTACTTCTCTTGCCGCTCTAACTCACCGCCTCAAGAAAACTAAGAGCAAAATGTCCAAGTGCAGACAATGTGACAACTTCATTCTAGTCAGTGGCATCGAGTGTGAGGAGGTGAGGCTTTCATTTAATTTGACCAGTGGTCTGCTTTCTCAGACAGCTTTTTGGAACATTCTCACCAGTCCTATGTCATGCCATTCTGCAGTGTGGATTCATAGTGCACAGGAAGTGTCTGGATCTGTGCCAGATGGAGTGTGAGTGCAGGAGGGGGACTGTGTTTGGGGTCGAGTTCTCCATGCTGCCCAGAGAGCACCCACAGGATGTTCCATTTATCGTGCAGCGCTGCACTGAAGAGATTGAAAGCCGAGCGCTTAACGTACAGGTACCCAAAGCGAATCGTAGCATTTAAACCCAGACTCACCAGCAGTATGATCAACTGCTTAGTTTCGGATAATGTGGTGAACATACAATTCACATCTTAACCGTTTATAATACTTTTGACCCTACTGTTGTGTTTGAATCAGTGGTGCATCCTTAGTGTACACAGTCACATTTAGCCAGGCCCTTCACAAAGTACAACTATGCACCATTTAACGTCCATCCAATCACCAATAACTTAGAAAAGGAAATCAAATCTATCTTTTGACAACTGGTCAACTCAACAGCCATTCTATTTGCATCCATGAGCACAGTTACACAGTGGAAATATGTCATTCGTGTGTGCGCACGCGTTTGTCCGACTCACTTCCTTGTTAGCTCACATGCGGACTAAATACTCTTCTAACTTTGTGACTTTTTTGCAAGTTAATTCAATGTGTTTATATTTTCACACAGAAGTAATGACAAATCAAAGTCCACTGCATCCCCAGACAAATGACGAAAGTTGCTAAAACCATAATAGAATAGACTAAAAACGGCTGTACCAGCTAAAATATACAGTCGATTCCGGTTAATCGGACGATAATCGGACGCGATGGTTTTGGTCCTAATAACCGGCTGGTCAGATATTACGTATTTCTTATTCGCTCTTACGTTCTTTGGTCCGATTAAACGGAATTTTGGTCCAAATAAGCGAATAACATTACACGTTTATAATAGGATTTGTTTCAGGACTTTAGGATTCTGTTCAAATAACCAGCTGGTCCCATTAAACGGTGCTCCAATTAACCAGATTCCACTGTATTACGATGCAAGAAAATACCCAGTTGGCCAAAATTCCCCAGAACAATACACGAGCGTTGATTATCCCTTATATATCCATTGTCATTAAATTTAAATTTACATTTTTATAAAAATTTCTTTCTTTCTCACAGGGTGTTTATCGTGTTAGCGGGTCAAAACCCAGAATCCTCAAGTTGGTCCAAGCTTTTGAAATCCAAAAGGACCAGGTTGACCTTTCTGACCTTTCTCCTCATGACATCACCTCCGTTCTCAAGCTCTTTTTCAAAGATGTAGGTCCTGCAGATTTTCCACACTTGCTAACTGTAACATAGTTCATGCTCATAGCAGAAGCTAATACATGCAGAGCATAGCATACATGCATTTAACATTTATTGAACTTCTTTTCTCGCCAACAGCTTCCGGAGCCGCTGTTTACTTATGATCTTTACAATGACTTTATCTCCCTTGGAAAAGAGATTCAGAAGCTAAGCGAGAAAAACCATACAGAAGAGACTAATCAAATAGTGGAGGACGTAGTGACCAATCTCAAGCAGGTTCTGGGGAGACTACCGCAGTGCAACTACAGCACCCTGCAGCACATGATGGCCCACCTGTACAAGTAACACATTTACTGTGTTTACTATTAATAATGCCTACTAACGATTGATTTGATACGTATCTCAGACTAAAAATAAATACAACAGTATAACTATACTTAGTCTGCTGCTAAGCCACAGACCATCTGCTGCTAATTTATGATATTTTGACTAAAAAAGACTAATATTTATACGGACCTTTTATCACGTGGTCTTGCTGAAGTTAGAAAGCGTCATACTCTTAACAATTATGCTTGAGTAAGTATTATTATATTGAGTATATTATATTGAGTGAGAATTCTTTACTACATCTACTGTTCATGCTCTCTTTTGCCATATACAGTTCACATCGGTTCACTCTGCTTCTTAGCTCTTTATTGCTGCTTTTCCTTTTCAGGATATCAGAGAATTTTGAAGAAAATAAGATGTCTCCTGGGAACTTGGGCATTGTGTTTGGGCCCACTCTTCTGCACCCCCTGGTGTCAGGCGACGTCTCCATGATTGCCCTTCTGGAAAGCAGCTACCAGGCTCTTCTGGTGGAGTTCATGATCTCAAACTACATCCACATCTTCAGTCCTGTGCCCAAGCCATGCAACCCCCCTGCACCTGAACAGGAGCCTGGCACATTTGAAGAGCGTGGAGGTTTGACCAGAGAACGGCCACAGTCTTTAGAGGTAGGAATTTTCACTTGGTAGAACCGAGGTATAGTTTGAGAAGTGTAATCGCAGCAAACAGTTCTGCAAAAAAAGTCTCGATTCTACATTTAAATTCCGGGTGTAATGACTCACTCTGCTCACAATTCGATTCGACTCGACTCACCAGACGATTTTCTCACGATTGTTGATTAGAGTTTACATTATTTTTTTGTTTCTGTAGCATAAACTATATAGGTTTTCTTGTATAAGTTTCTTAACAACAAAACGTTAGTCCCTTGCAATTAAAATTCATTTTTGTAAACAAAATGCTCTGTTCCATTAGTGCCCTATTTTGTTGTTCAATCCCTGCCATATTAATCAAAAGCGTAGATTTGCACTGTTCTGGAGCAGCAATCCTAATTTATTTTTATAATATACAATGAATATAAATCATTTAAAGTCATAAGTCAATCTTAACTAACCTTACAATAGCTTCACCATACTTTAACAAAAAAAATTCTTTTTTTATTTCTATTTCAAAATCACTTTTTTCGTATAAAAATATTTTATTTAAGTTTATATAATAATTTAAACACAAAGTAACTTTAGTTCCCCTGCAAAAACTCTGGGTTCTCGCTTGGAACGCTGTGTGCGTCTGTAAGTAGGCGCCATCTGGTGTTGAAAATAGGAATTGCATTGGAAATAAATCAAGGATTTATAATCCAGTTAGACAAAAGAATGCAACGTCTCACGCCATGATGACCATCGTCCCGTATTTGCGTCGCGGTGCATCGTTACACCCCTTTCTACATTACTGTCCCTTTTGTAGCATTCAGCAGACACCCCTTTCCAGAGCGACCTAAAAATCCAACATACAATCAGTGTTCAAGTTAATGGGTTAAGGCCTTGCTCAAGGGCCCAACCGTGGCAGCTTGGCTGTAACTTGAACATATTGGTTAGCAGCTCAGTAAATTCACCAGTGTGCCAGCTACGTTTTGGATGTGTTGCGTGGTTGTCCAGAATCTTTTCGGAGAGAGGAATTTATCCAGAGGCACTTATACAATCTTACAACATACAGTAGCAATTACTGGATAAAAGCCTTGATCAAGGGGTACAACAGTTGTAGTTGGGAATACGAGAACTTTAACCTTGGACCTTCTGGTCAGTGGTCCAGCTCCTTTACTGCTGCATCATCACATACAAGTAAGTTATTGTATGCGAAAGCTGGGATTTAAGGGATGTTCACATTAAATCTAAAGCATTTAGCAGATGCCCATATTCATAGCAATTACTGATACCTGACAAGGTACAATTCAAGCAGATAAGGACCTTGTTCAGGGGTCCAACAGTGGCACCTTGCTAAGACTCTCAACATTCTGTTAGTCCAGGAACTTAGTGATCCAACCACTTAATGTTTTTCATATTTATTTTTAAATTTGTGACAATAAGGAGACATCCATATCCAGAACAACTTGAAATTGACACAATCTCCCAATCCTAGCAATAGTGAGGTAAGGGTCTTGCTCAGGAGGCCAACAGTATCAGCTTAGCAGAGGTGACAACTGAACCCTGGACCTTCTGGTCCACAGCTCAGTACTTTAACCACTACGCACTATAGACATCACAGAAAAATGTTATTTACATTGTCATTTTCAGGCTCCCTTATTCAGAGTGATTTAAAACGGATACAAACTTACAGTCTAAGCATTGTTGTCGTGTACAGGTGTCCATTATTATATTATATATTATTATATTATATAGTGTTTTACTGTGTCGGAAATCACATTAGGTCATTTTGAGAAGGATATTTTATTTAACGCCACACTATGGCTGTCCGCTAGTTTTTTGAACACATCTCATTGGCTGTGGAACGATGATGGAAAAACGATGATGCTCTAGCTTTACTGTTGGCGTTAGAGCAGAACTAATAGATGCCTAATGGAGGTAAGGTCAGGGTTCTGTGTGAGCCAGTCAAGCTCTCTAAAGTTAGTTTCTTTATGGACTATGTTTTAGGGGGTAAGCCAGCTCAGCTGGATCGGCTGAATTGTTGGAAGTGGAAACCAAAGAAGTTATAACAAAAGTTATAAGTTTACTTGTAGCTGCAGTGCTAAATAAACATCACATACCAGATGAATTACATTTGATATTTTGGGTATATTTGGGTACATTTGTGATCATACGCTGCCTTTTAGAACGCAAGATCATTAAGCTTACATAGAGAATTTTTAATGCAGGGCAGCTATTTTAAACAAACTACACTATCCTGCCCCCTATAGAAACTAGGGTTAGTATTAGTGCAAGTAGTGTATAGTTCAGCTCTTCTCTGTCTGAGCTAAGTCTGGTAGTGTTTGATACACTAATCATGGCAACATGGCATTAGAATTAATGTGAAAAATCTCTCACTTGATGTTGACCCATCTTTGATTACCATGTCTGCATGTGAACAGCCCTAGTTGTAGGCCAGTAGGTGTCGCCTTTGTATTTAGAATGTGTGTAATTTTAACAGAGTCGCACACTCAGGAGAGACTCAAGCAAGGATAATATTTCTAACAAGTCATCGCCCAGTGAGCCTGTGGACCAGCTGAGCCCTGAGGTCAATGACAGAGCAGGTAGGAAGGAAATGTTTGTGAAAGAATATATTATGTAGTTAGGACTTTGCTACGTACCCTGCAATCACACTGCAAAGCAACAAGCAAGCAGTGGGGGAGTGTTTAAGGGTCAGGGCTAAAGACTGAAGGGCTGAGGGTACAGACTGACTCCACACCAAGTTGCCACTGTTGAGCCCCTTGAGCACGGTCCGAAGCCATGTCATAGCTCACCCTGTGCTATGATCAAAACTCAGTAACACGCTGGGGCATTTAAAGAAAAGAATTTTATTGTGCTGCATACCAGATTATATGTACAGTAACAATAAGGGCTTTTATGTATTTGATTGACAAGATGACAAGTGACAGCAGTATTGTGATTTTCTATATGTTATGCACGTGTGCTGTGGTAAAGTCATAATTTCGTTTATCCAATGTCTTTCGTCATTCCAACATTCCAAAGACATCCCTGGTCTCCCACATTAATTGAAAAGACATGCATAGCTGTTGATGCTGATGCGACGTTAAATAAACCAACTATAACAAACTTTAATTTGGGATGCTATGCAGTGCTGCTAGTGGCCAAAACATGCAGTGTTTTTTTTTTACTTTATGCATTTATTTAAAAAACAACCATTATTATTATTATTATAAATATTATTTACTTTCTAAATTGTTATCCACACCCTCTCACTCTCTCTGTATGCATGTCAGTCCTGGCTATGAAGAACATAGAAGCTGCTTCACAGGGTCACCCAGAGAATGCAGATGCTTATGTGTGGACTCAGCCAAGGGATCATTTCAGCAGACAGCCTGTGAAGCACCCAAGGCAGGTTACTCAAACGACAGTGGCAAGGGTAACAGTGGCAGACTCCCAGCCATCAGAGGACGATCATGCCGCTATGGATGAAGTAGGTATTCTGGTTGATGGTGCTCACACTAGCAGTTCCTCGCTAGAGAGCAACATCACAATACAAACGATTCAAAAACTAAACACCTCAGGATCCAGCAATCTGCCAAGAGCTGGTTATGCGTCTCAGACTCATTCTCTGCCTGGTGAACAAAGGATGCGAATGGACACCGAGAATATGGCGGGGGTTACATCCAATCCCTTATCTAATCCAGTGAGCAGAACAGAGATGAGTGAGAGAGAGGAGCAACTTGCTTATAAGAACACCAATCAGTCCAATAACAATCCAAAAGTGCAAGGGTGGACCAACCCACAAACTGCGACCCAGAGGCATCTGACGGGGGACAGCCCAATTCTATCAGGACTAAAACTGAGACGCAATACTTTGCAGAGCGGTGAGCCATTCTATTTTGTTTGAGACTGACTGGAGCAGACCTGAATAGTCCTATAACTGGATTTTTTTTTTATCTATTACTGACTAACCTTTTTTTTTTTGCTCAGATCTACTTGAAGCATATCAAGTGTAGCTGCGCATGCACACTTTTGTTTTAGACGTATATGTTGGATTCTTAGGATGACCCTTGTCCTGAAATAGTTTGAGCAGTGTTTTACACAGGTTTGGTTTTTGATTATCATGTTTTTCAATAATATTTGTGGTGCGGTTTCATGTTTAAATATGGGACATATAAAGCACGGTTCTGTTATGATAATGATACTGTATCGATTTATGAAAAGCATTTTCTTGTCATTTTTAACTTTGCATTTGTCACTGTTCCCAAGGGGAACTGAAATATATATTTTATAGAAAGTCTACAACTGAGCCTTTCTGATGTGTAAAGTCATTTAAAATCCTGGGGTCCGTCAAGCCAGCTGTAACTACCATGAAATAGTCACATATTAGTTTTATAGCCTGAAATCAAACCCAGTAAAATATCATTTCCAGCTTTATTTACTGTTTTCATTTCACCTAACAGCAAGTAACATTCCAGCAACAAGAAAAAAGGCAACACAATTCTAAAAATTATTAAAACACAAAAAAACTCAAAATAGCATAGTTGGTCCCTGATTTAATAATTTGTTGATCCACCTTTTGCTTGTACTACAGCCATAGATTGGGGAAAATGTGCCAAGCAAATTGTCAAGCAAATGGTTCCCAAGATTGTGTGTACATGGCAATACTCATTTCTCTTAAATCCTTACCAGTTGCCTAGTCCTTTCTATAGAGAATCACACCCATGCCATAATGTTGCCAACACTATAGGCCAGGGAAGGAAGTGTTACTGGGCCACATCAATAGCTGAAATCTTGAATGCAAAGAACGTCTTTACTTCCAGGTAAAAAAAGGGGTTTACTGGTAACACCAGTATACAGTATCCGCAATACGCTAAAGGTAATGCTGCAGTGCATTTAGTCTTTAGGTTATTTGATTCAGTCCATGTGTGTGTGTGTGTGTTTGTCCACATCCCACTTCCTTACATTTAGCTGGCAGCTCCACATAATTAATACATCTTCCCAAGCTATGTTGTATTTCTGGTGGTGTGCTTGGTTTACACAAAACCAATTTTTTATTGCAGTTGATAATGTTTAGTTTGGTCTCATCTGATAATAAGACCTTTTGCCACATGGCATGAGGAGGACACTAAGAATCCTCGTCTCTGGTGTGGTACTTATCCATAAATCCATAATTTGCATTAAGACTTCCTTTCTTGCAAATGTGTCATATAGACTAGCCTTATGGAAAGCTTATGAGATTACTGTCACAAACCGACCAATCCCAGCCATACAAAATTGTGAATATTTCAGAAATACCACTGGCCTTTCTGTAGCTTTCTTATCAATATCCTCCTGGCTCAGTCATCCAATTTGGGGGAACGGCCCAAAGTGGGCAAGGTGTTGGTTACTTAAGGCTTCTGAAATCCTTGTCCTTGTCCTAATTTGTTCCTTTTCACAACTTTATCCCAAAAGCCCCTTTGAAAAACCTCTCCAACTATGGTAAATTATCTGCTTTGCCATGAACTACTATTAATGGTATCTTCAAGGAACAACAGATTTCTTAAAGTTCTCAAACCCACTGCAATTGACGTCTCGTGGTTGCAAAATAACTTGCATGTACTGATCAGGTTCATAATGGTTACTCTAAAGGTACTCATCACTTATACTAACCAGATTTGTTTGCATTTATGTTATTTAGCAAACACCCTTATCCAGAGCGACTTACACTTATTACAGTCTTACAATCCAAGCAATTGTGGGTTGAGGGCCTTGCTCAGGGACCCAACTGTGGCAGAGGTCGGATTTGAACCCTGGACTTTCTGGTCCATAGTCCAATACCTTAAGCACTAATCCACCGCAGTCCCATGTTGTTGCTAATTAAGCTTTAATAACTATTCAGATTGTGATGTTATTATGAGGTTGTTAAGGGTTTTAATAGTTCAAGTTCAAGTGGTTTTATTGTCATTTTTACCATATACAGTGGTGTACAGTGAAACGAAACCACGTTTATCCAGGACCAACGTGCCACATAGCAGTGTGTGTGTGTGTGTGTGTGTGTGTGTGTGTGTGTGTGTGTGTGTGTGTGTGTGTGTGTGTGTGTGTGTGT
>JAUZST010018086.1:0-33501 GCA_034779995.1 Parotocinclus haroldoi
TTGCATATGTCAGAGAGAGAGAGAGAGAAAGAGAGAGAGAGAGAGAGAGAGAGAGAGAGAGAGAGAGAGAGAGAGAGAGAGAGAAATAGCATCCTTAATACAATATACTGGAATAATATATTGTTATTTGCTCCAATTGTCAGAAATACAGTTTTTACTTAAGTACTGTATACAGGCACAGGATGCAGTATACAGTAAATGTTGGGGTATTTTATGCTATACAGTATCTATAGGTATTGACTAAAAAAGCACCCAGATTGAAAAGTTGCATTGCTTCAAATCTCGGCAAGCAGTTCTGCCACAGGCAGATATGTAAATGATTACTGTACAGTCTGATTAGATACTGCGTCTTACCACAAGACGGCATAACAGTACTTCTCTTGCTGCTCTAAAAAAAGGCTCTCAGAGGCTACCTTTGGGTAGTGTGTCTTTTGGTGTGAAATTTGACATGTCTCTGTGATATAGTTTACCACAGCTGGGTCTGTAGAATCGATACAATCATAGTTTTCTGGTCCTATTAATGCTTGATTTATGATAAATCCGGTGATCTGGCAGATCAGTTTCTTGGAAACCCTTGTTGTGTGTGGTCAATGATTAACTGGCTAAAAATGCCAGTTGAAAGTCCTGCCATGAAAGTCAACACATGTGGACACAGAATGACCTGCACATATTGCCGAGTTGTTAGTGTCCCTCATACCACTACTATAGCAGGACATGTAATAACAGGACATGTAATGAGCACCATGGCAACAAATTTCCTTCTGCTAAGTGCCCTAATGGAACCACTGCTCCTAAAACCTCCAAACAGGTAGGTCTGAATAGCCCAGATGGCGGGTAATTTATTGAAATGGCCATCCTCTCAGGCTAATGATGCACATACAACCCCCAAGATAGCAGGGCAAATTGCCATGTCGTGCATTGTAGAGGCATGTCTAGCAGACAGCAATCTCTCGTCAAGAGGTACACTACCCAAAAAGTAGCATTTGAGAGTACTTTTATATGGCAGCTTGGGAATCACATTCCCAAGACCCAGTGTAGAATCAGACCTCATCTGGAATCATTAATATGCCTGCCTCCAACTGCATGCAAGTTTTGCAGCAATTCAGTTATACAGATGCAGATTCATTTTTTGGAAGAATGGATACCTCTGGAAGTGTCACATTGAGAGTCACTGGGATGTTTGGTACAGCCTGTTCTACTATACTATCTCTTCTATGGAGATTCCATGCTTGTATGGTTGATATGATGAACCTGTTAGCAGTGAGTGGTTTTGTATATAATTAGGTCATATAATATATTGTTTAAAATAAGTGTAAGTCAGTTGAGTCAGTTGAGTATTTAAAACGATACAGGTAGGTGTGCAACCATATCATCTATTAAAAACTATTAATGTCAATGGTTAATATGAATTAATCTCTTCAATTCTAACTTATACTTACACCCTATCAAGCAAACTTTGTCCCGCTGTTTGGAACACATCCAGCGCGTATAACATTTAACCACGCCCAAAACATTACGTCACGTGTCAATCTGAATAAAGTTTTCCAATCTTGAATGCCAATATGGCAGCCGGCAAGGCGTCCTTGGTACGGATTCTTTTAAACAGTAACCGCGTACCGACAGCAATACATTTTACGAACTTCAACACTACCATTAAGAGAGGTGAGAGGCTGTATATTCTTTATTATGAGAAGTCATTTTGAAATATTATGGTGTCAGGCAGTTCTAAGAAATAAGGTTGACACTTGGCTAACTCACTAAGCTAACTGGTTGTACACTGCTCACAGAAATGAGGGGGCATTTCATTTTCGTTAGGCTTTTGACGAACAGATGTATACTAGCCTTTTATTTCATATATGTGGGTAAATAAGCTGGTGAATGTGCAGGTTTTCTTCTTCTTTATAAACTCAAAATTTTGCCAGTATGTTACAAGAGTGCAAAGCAGGCAAAGATGTTCAGTCTTAAGTGCAAACTAAGACAAGATAAGCTTAGGGTGCAAGCTACAGGCTGTGATATTTTACAGTTGTTATTACATTCATTCATTATCTTCCACTTAATCCATATGGGGTCGTGGGCCAGCCGGTGCAAGGGCAGGAACAGTACTAGTAATCAATCAACCCATCATAATTTAAGTTTATTAGTATATTGCCCACAAACTGATTTGGCCAGTCAAAGCATATCTGGGCAGACACTTAGCATGTGTAGACAAATTAGATACTGGCAGACAGGCTATAAAAGCTGCTCACATTTACATGTGCTGTTTGTTGAGCGCACATTCTTCAGTTAGCATAGTGAGAATTGTTACCAATAGTGTTTACTTTCTGCAGGAAGATTAAAAACAGCAGGAAATGTCTCGGAGATGCCATGGGGTGGTTCAGACTGCAGGTTATCTAAGATTATGACTCGGACATAAATAAATACTATTCAATAGTTTGCCAATACAACAAAACTATTACGACCTTTAAAATCTAATTATTTTGTATAAAGTTTATCATTTTTATCAGGAACCCAGAAATTTTCTTTTTTAATTTTCTATTTTAATTGTCTCTTTGGTTGTATACCCAACTCCATGCCATCTATAAATTATATTCCTTCTTGAATGCAGCATTTGCATCAGGTACACTCTCCCAGTCCATTGAAGAATCCATAACACCAAACACTTCAAGCAGCAACTTCAGTGGACCTGTGGATCATTACAACAGTCTAATTCAGAAAGGATTACTACAGGATGACCACCAGCAAAGAGCTGTTCTGCAAGACCTTGATCTCCTGCAGAAAACTCTTAAAGGATATAGCAATCAACCCACTTCTGTTTTCTCAAAAGTAACAGCATTTTCTTTTCTATTTCTTGTGATACTGTAAACCAGAAGGAATCTTACGAGCTACACAATTTGGTATTTAATACGGCGAGTTTACTTTAAGTCTGAGATCTGAGACTTGAAGACAGAGAAAACTAAGCATTCAGTAACCTCACAGTATGCTCTTTGGAATAATGTGGAATTATGCTGGGATAACATGGCTTGTCTGATTTTACACATCCTTTTGGAATACATGCCAGATTGAATACACACTGTCATTAAAGCAAAAATACCAAATACTAATAAATTCAGAAGTTTATGAAAATTATTTTTTTTTTCGAAGACTCAGATTTTCACCCATTGTAATGTTGATTAGACTATGCTTTGTTCAGGAATACATTGTAATATGTTCAAGAGCAATGGAGAATAGAACGGTCACAGACTTAGTTACATGCAGTTAGTGCTTTGCTAATAGCCAAGATATTGCAGTTTTTTGCAGTTGAAAGTACCGTGTCCTTTGTTCACATGGTGATATGTTTCATCTTGTTTCTTACACAGTTATTTTCCAGGCATAAACCACCAAAAGGTTGCTACATCTACGGTGACGTAGGTGAGTAAAGATGCTTTCAGTGTTTTCTACTGGACTGCACTTAGTCCGGCTTATATTCGTGCTTGTTTATTAAGGAATCCTCAACATTATCCACATAGGGCTGGTGTGGTGGCAGGCTTCTTTTCCAGCCAGATAGGGGCAACACCGATTCATAAGCGAAGACCAAGATGCCTTGAAATCAGGTGCAGCAACACCAGTCCTATGTAGATAATGAGAAACTTCTGGTTTATAATAAATGACCTCTGTATGGTTGCATTGCAGGCACTGGTAAAACTATGGTGATGGACATGTTTTACGATCAGGTCGACATGACAAAGAAGAAGCGGGTCCACTTTCATGGATTTATGTTAGATGTACACAAACGTAAGTCTGCTCCCTTTAAATAACGATATATTCTAGTTATGTCTTCATTCAAATGAATTCCCAGGATAGAACATTTGAAGGATCTTGGTTTATCAATAAAGAAAATATGACCATGTTCAGGTTTACATTGGGATTTTCACTGACTTTGCCATTGTATTATTATTTATATGATTACAATCATTATTGATTGTGTAGGGATCCACCGCCTTAAACAGAGCATGCCCAAAAGAAAGGCAGGCAAAATGGCAAAGGCCTATGACCCTATTGCACCCGTTGCAGAGGAAATAAGTGAGGAGGCTGCATTGCTCTGCTTTGATGAGTTTCAGGTAAAAAATAACGTTTAATAATGTAATGTTAACATGGCTAACACGTGTCTGTTGTTCATAAACAGTATCTAGTATCTAGTAACTGTGTGTATTGAATAGGTCACAGACATTGCAGATGCAATGATTCTCAAGCAGCTCTTTGAAAACCTCTTTCTCCATGGTGTTGTAGTTGTAGCCACCTCCAACAGGCCTCCAGATGGTAAGAAGCAAAGCAAACAACAACTAATTAATTAAGATTTCAGAGTTTGACCTCAAGGGATGAGCAGCCTTGTAAAAAAAGAAAACTGCAAGTGCTTGCACACCGACTTAAGACTTTCAATTGATTTATCAGTAGTACTGAGTACAAAGTCCTGTTTTACAGATTTGTACAAGAATGGATTACAAAGGGTGAACTTTGTGCCTTTCATAGCTGTTCTTAAGGTAAGTGTTTACCCAATCAATTTGTAATTTTTCTAAGAACCTCTGAACCTTCTTCTCATTACACACACAGGTTTTGGGTACCTTACGTTCTGTGTTATCTCTCTGTTTTAAACAGGATTATTGCAAAATACTACGTCTCGACTCCGGAATAGATTACCGCAAAAGAAATCGACCTGCAGCTGGAAAACTCTATTACCTGTAAGAAATAGTCCAGAATAATCTGTGGGATTTTGGCCTGTAAAACGGTGTACTTTCATAAAACCTGCATAGAATGTCAATATTGCATTTCTGAATTTTAGTAATAATTCTTTGGCTGAATAACATTTTTTTATATCTTGATATAATTTTGGGAACTAGCTCAAGTGACGAGAATGTTGAGGAAACCTTGGATAGACTCTTTGATGAAATGGCCTTCAAACAGAATGATGGTAAGTTTCATGTCTGTTTTTGTAAGAATAATAATACAGACCAGTGCTACCAGTGCTGTTATCCAAATTCCCTTTGTATGAGGTATTATATTATATTCTGCAATCTGATTTTACACATGTATGTGCCGAACATCCATGTTCTGTGAAGCATTTTAGATGATGCTCAAACATAAGGTATGTAACATATAGACCAGGTTCAAATTCCACCTCTGCCACAGTTGTGTCCCTGAGCAAGGCCCTTAACCCACAGTTGTTGGTATTGTAAGACTATATTAAGGATGTCTGCTAAATGACGTAAATGTTCTCAAGCTGTGGTACGTGTACCACTGGTGGTGCTTGAAGGAGCATGAGGTGGTACTCCAGATGACTTTTGAAAATATACTTAGTAATTATTTAATATTTAAGGAATTCTTTAATTAATTAATTAAAATTTTAAAATTACCTGCTTCCCAAATTTAGAATTTTCTGTGACAAATTCAGCTATTCTTTTTCATTTGTAAAAAAAAAAAAAAACAGTACTTTTTGAAGAAGGCATGTGAGCACTAAACAAGGGGGGATTTAAAGGATTAAACCTTTAGTCTAAATATAGCAAAATATACCCACTATGTAAATGTGCGTGCGTGTGTGCGTGTATGCATTTCGGTGAAAAGATTCATAGGTGGTACTTTGGTTTGATGATGGGTGGTACTTGGTCTAAAAGGCTTGAGACCCACTGCCATATTATAAACAGTATTTAGCAAAGCTATATGTGATGCTGTGGTATACCATTGCTGACTAAATAGCCAAGATACTGCCGTGTTTCCTATGGATCGAGTTATTTAATTTAAACAGGTAAGATGTCCCACTGATTCACTCAGCCCCCCCTTATACCTCACTCACTTACACTTTCTCAAACAGGTTTATGGAATGCAAAACTGTCTCATTTTGGATAGTGCCTACAGATCCAGCACATATAATTCACTTTAGTGGTTACACATGTGGCTCTGTCTTATCTTGGTGGTTATAAGGAGGGCAACACCAGTTGAACCTTGCTCAGCATTCAGTGAACTTATTCTGGTGCCATTTGTAATAAAACTTTAACAATAATAACCTTCCTGGACCACGGGCGTTTATGGGTATGGATGATGTCTTTATTTTTTATATAAGTAATTTATTACATATAAATATTTTGTAACATACTAGCTACGTATTTTTAATATAAGTAATTATTCATCAATATATGACCAACAGATTACATCTCCCTTTCCCTGTTAATCCCCACAAAAGGTAAATAAATAAAAACTATATGTCTGGGTTTTGGCCATTTTCAAGGCAAGTACAATAATACTTATATAATATCCTGAAATAAGGTTACTTTGGGGTTTTTTTGGGGGGGGGGGGTCAGTGTTGTCTTTGGCACATAATGGTTCTGTAGCATCTGGCATCTGAAAGACCAGGGGTGTGTTCAAGTTACAGGGCCCACTCGGGTCTGTGGCATTTCAGCTCTTTTCTGTGATGAGACACACAGGCCATGTATTTGCTTGTTTTCCCATGTCTGCCTCTGTCTCTCTCTTCGATGGTGCTAGATCACATCTCTACTTCATCAGTAATAAGTTAACAACCAAATATATTTTGTGTCAAATTATAAAGTTTGTGCTATTTGTATTAAGAGGCTTAAATCCATGTACTAGCATACATTTTGTACCTGCATCTAAAGAAAATAAAAGCTGTCTGTTCTCGCAGTAACGCGTCCCAGGTCTCTGAAGGTCCAGGGTAGGACACTGACACTGCATAAAGCCTGTGGGTCCATTGCAGACTGTACTTTTGAGGAGCTCTGTGATAAGGTATGCTTTCGCTAATCTTTTATGATAAACTACTTCTCTGTTAAATGAAAGTACTAAGGTTTTTATTATTTCCTAGCCTTTAGGTGCCAGTGACTACTTGGAAATCTCTACAGTGTTTGACACAGTTTTCATTCGGAAAATACCATTACTCACTTTAAATAAGAAGACGCAGGCAAGACGCTTCATAACTCTCATCGATGCATTCTATGACCACAAGGTAACAGAAAAGTAAAACACTGCTCTTATTCTGTTTATGCTTTATTTAGACCTTGCATAATTGATTCAATCTATTTTACAGGTACGAGTGGTGTTGGAAGCTGAAGTGCCACTGGAGGAGCTGTTCAAAAATGAAGGACACCATGATGATGAAAGCCATATTTTAATAGATGACCTGGGGTTAAAAAGGGTAATGAGGCTGTTGCCCTTCATTTTTGTGAGCAGAATAGAATCAAAATTTAGAATTCCATCCACTCATGCTAAATATTTTGATGTTGACATGTTTATTAAACATGGATCATTTTCAGAATCTCATTGTTTCAAATGTCATTGTATGGCAATCAAAGAATATCTGTTTTTCTTTTTTTCTTTTTGTTTTGCTTTTCTTTTCTATATGAAGCCATAGTTGATGCCTTTGCTCTCCACTTTAGTGTTTTAGAGTACTGCTGCTTTCCTCAGTTACCCCGTTTTTCTTTTGTGTGCTTCAGAATGCCGCTAGCTCATTGTCGATCTTCACTGGTGAGGAAGAGGTGTTTGCCTTCCAGAGAACGGTGTCACGGCTCACAGAGATGCAGGGAGAGGAGTACTGGACAGAAGGCGATCGAAGTGCTTCATAACACATCAGTGTTAAAGACATTATTAGAAACTTCCACCATTGACTCGTGGGGATATGCTGGGATTATCTCTAATATTTTTACTAAGATTTTATTCAAAACTGTACAGACGTGCACTTTATTTATGGACATATTTCTATTTTAGCTTGGGCCTGTAAATGGTCCAGTAATAGAAAATGTCTTGCCAAATCACAAAATACAGTATAAACTCTTACATGTCATATGTTATGCTGTTATAACATGGACTACAAACCAGAGTGCAGTTGACAACTCCCAAATCTGGTAAACGTTGTTCAAATTAATGTATATTTGTTTGTTTGGTTCACTTAAAGTTGCTGTCGGCATCTGTGTTCATTTCAGCAAGATATAACACACACACACACACTCAAGCCAATGTCAATTTAGAGTAGTCAATTAACCTAATGCACATGTCTTTAGACTGAGGGTGGAGGACATGCAGACTCCACACAGAAAGGAACCAGGCTGCTTCACTCTGGGACTGAACCCAGGACCTTCTTGCTGTGAGGCAACGGTGTTACAAACCAAGCCACCGTGCCGCCGGTAAGAATGAATGTAACGCAGTGGTTAAGTGATTAATATCACAAAGTGTATTAAGCATATTACGCACAAATGAATATGGTCTGTGTCACTTTTCTGGGTTTCTGTGTTGCAACGTTGGTGTGGTGGTTAATTCTGACTGAGGGTTTGACTTCCAGATAAAGTGTATGGAATTGTACTGTTTTTAATGTTCAAAGTGTTTTGCACCTGTATGGGAATGTTATTCTATTAGGTAAAGTGTAATTAACATAACATAACAAACAAATGTTTAAGAGATATATCAATCATGTTACAGCTATGTTTCCCCTTAGTGTCCACATTATGTTCTGTGAAACTGGAAAAATGGACGTTGACCGGACATAGATCATTTGCAAAAAGGGTATATTTAAACAGCAATATAAATAAAAACACAATATGAAAACAGTTAGACCTGTACCGTACAATACAGTAATTTTTATATTTGTATAATTCATAAAATAACCAACACCAACAAACGAAAGTGTTCACTCATGCTAGTTTTCTGTCCTTCAGATATTAATGTAATATGTTTAAGACAGCTTTTTATATCCTATATCATTATTAAATATACTGTTTAGAAAAATGAAATATCCCCCAAATTGTGAGCAGTGTACTTAAACATTCTTTAGTTGTTTAACAATACATACTCCCCTGTTAACATATGTAAACATTATTCTTTTGAATCTAAACAGAATTTATTTTAAACAATGTAATTCATACAGAACTGGAACTTCTTAACAAAAAATGTTTAAAATGGTGACAATCACCTGTGCAGAAGAAATATTACAGGTAAGCATTATGTATCTTAATGTACTATGTAGTAGTGTTTAGTAGCAGTGCTCAACCTTTGCCTTGGTCACTTTGGGAACCACTGACCTTGCGAAAGTTTGACGACAGACATTCTGTTTAACACGTGTTTATAATGCCTTTACTGAGCACTCTAAGCATTTACAGTCAAAACTTAAAAGCAATGAACTGATAACCAAATGACAGGTGTTTCAGAAACTGAGATGGACAGTCTGGGTCTGTTCTATCCATACTCTGATCAAGATTTTAGAGGACCTTAGAATAAGAATTGTATAAATGCATGAAATTGGAAAAGGCTACAAAAGCATTTTAATGAAAAGGGTGTTCATCAATTCACACCCTAGCAGGTGTCATCCTGTTATATACTGCTCACAGATATTGGGGGATATGTCAAAATGAAAATAAAAATGCTAATAAAAATAAATATCATCTATTTTTTGTGAGCAGTGTAATTCAAGAGGACAATGCCAAGTGCTGGCGGTGGTTAAAAAGAAAGGCAACAGCAAAAGACGCATAAGAATCTCTATTGCTTTTAAGGTTTTGTTAATTTGTCCATTGTAAGGAAAGTGGTGTATGAATGTATTCCTTTTAGGACACTGGTAAGAGATCCATTTCTAAACCCATTTGTTGATGTTTTTCTGTTCTCTTGTAGAATTTTACAAAAGTGTGGTACATCACCTAAAGCTTAATAGTAGTTGGAAGTTCAAGAAAATATTGGCACAACGCATGAGGATCTAGATTGCATATGATTAATCATTATGTCCATCAAAGACATAAGAAATAGGATTTTAGGAACTGCAACATTGCATAGAAGCTACTGAAGAATAGTGAATTAAGATGAGTAATTAATGTATAAAGTGGATTAACTTTGCAATTTTATGTGTAGGGGAAATGTGTGTTTGACTGTGCACATGGAACAGAATGTAGCCTTCCTGTCTGAAAAGGTACTTTTGTATCTCATCTTTGATCTAGTACTGTTTTTTTTATTTGCCTTGCTTGAGGTTCACAAGCTTTGTATGCGGTTTTGCCTCGGGCCATTAATTTAGTAATGCTTTTAATCCTTCAAACTCAACTAGTTGTAGTTTGACAAGTTTAATAGCACTTAAATGGCAAGTAATGTTATAAGCTAAGTAATATCATAATGGAATAACATCATTTCTAATCCAATAATCAAATTAAACAAATTAGTCAGATATTATACTTGGCCATCTATTTATTGAGGAAAATAATCCAGTTTAACATATCTGTGATGGACAAGAACATGAAAACCTTTTGTTTTCAGTATCTGGTGTGATCCCATTGAGAAGCGGTAATAGTAGCTAAATGGTAAAAGTAACCGTAGATCAGTCTTTCACAGCAACCTGGAGGAATGTTAACTCATTATCCAACACAAATCAACTTTTGCTCTGGGGTATTGGTGAGTTTCCTCATATGAACTTCTAAATCCATGCCACTGTGTAACATTTCTATTGGACTAAGGACAGGACTTTATCCTTCTTTAAACATTCTTTGCTATAATTTCTTCTTGAGGCCATTGTCTTACTGGAGGACCCACATTCTTTTCAGAGTTCACAGAGTGCTGTCCCTAAGTTTCCCTTTAGAGTTTGCTATCATAATTTTTTTTTTCAGTGAGGCAAGCTGCCCCGGCCCAGATGCAACAAAACACACCCAAACCTTGATTCTCTGATTATCACCATGTTTCACAGATGGGATAAGGGTATTATGCTGAGATGCAGAATTTTACTTTCTCCATACAATGTGCCCCTAATTTTAACTAGGCAACTTCCCAATATAATTCTGACTTGTCCACAATATTTTTGGCAAACTGCAGATGGACAGCACAATTATTTTTGGAGAACAGTAGGTGGTTTCTTGTAACTTTTTAATGCCCACAATTGTTCTTGAGTGTTCTCCTGATGTGATACAGGCTTTTGTTGCTTAGAAGTTACCCATGGTTTCTTTATATTATTGAAGACGGTTGAAACTATATGATATAGGCTGCTGTTGACTTACCACTCCTGAAGGTAACATTGGTCTGGAATTTCCTGAATGTTTACAGTATCTTACTGACTGTGACATGAACCATTCCAACAAATTTCTGCTATACTGATTAGACTCCAACAGATCCAAGTCTTTCAAATACAACATGGAGCCCACCCATATCTGGTTGTCATTATGTTGATTAAAATCCCCTGACTCTAAGTTCACCTTCAAATCCTAATCGTAGATCCTAGTAATTTTTTGGTCTATGGAAAGAAGTTGACAAAACATGGCAACCAATGTCGAACATAGCCGAGCCAGTGGACTCCATCTTATGGTAACATTCAGGCTCATTGTCTAAGATTCTTGCATCCAGAAAAATACTTTTCTTTAGGCTTCGTTTTGTTCTAATTTATTGTGAAGAATACCAGTATGAATCTCTTAATGACACATCCTGAGTTTCCGTTATGTAATGAACAAAGCCATGCATGCAACCTGTGTTCTGCTCTTGCCTTTGATGTGACAGATGACTTTATAACAGGAATAGACCAGACAGATTAGACGATTACTATACTGGCCTTCGTGTTTCACTAGAAATGTTGGCAAACTAAACAGTTTGTAAAATTAGGGTACATTTCAATATAAATTATACTCTAATTGAGTACCCCCTCATTTTTGTTAGCAGTGTAGTAATTCCACAAGACTAAATGTCCTTTTTTGCCCAGATCTAAACTGACATGGCTATCTGTGAGTCACTTCTTATGAGTGTGTTTGAGTTCAATAACATACCATAATAGATACATCTTTTATATTTGTTCTGTCACGTTTCTCCAAGTATTAAGTTAAAATGAAATTTAGATTTAACATTTTAATTCAACTTCTTTTATTACCCCATTTTTGAAACCCCAAAAAAGAAGACTGTAGATTGAATTAATCTATTCCACATCCCCCCCAAAAATCCACACTGTATAAGACATTATATAAATTAATGGATATGTATTCCGCAGGTGCTCCCTGATTTATAATGGGGATACATTCAGACAAATCCATTGTAAGCTAAAAGTATCATCTAGGAACCCTGTCAGTGTCCCTGCAGTACTGAGAATGATCCACCACCCAAATAGTACATGATCTGTGGGGGTCTTGGCTATTAGAGAACAAAATAAACTGGATGGACAAAACAGACCCAAACCATGTTTCTCAGATATGATTAGGTTATTATGGTGAGATGCAGAATTTTACTATCTCCATACATGATGCTCCCAATTTAAACCAAAAGGCCCATTTTGAACCTACACTTTCATTAAAGTCTTCCCAATCTATTTCTGACTTGTCCATGTGATGTTTTTTTTTTTTAGCAAAATGCAGATGGATAATGCTGTTCTTTCTGGAGAGTAGTAGCTTTTTTGTAACCCTTTAATGCCCAAAATTGTTTTTCAGTGTTCTCCTGATGGTGGACAAAATATGTAGAGAAACAGTTGGACTACAGTTGTAGAACTACAAAGTGCTTCTATATGTTATGAGTAACTGATCTATTGGACATTGATTGTAGAAACAGGGAGGTGTATCTAATACACGGATCAGTGAGTGTACGTTGGCCTTTCTTTGAGCAGCAGGTATTTTAAAAAATGGCGCTCGTCCTTTTGTTCAGTCAGCAAACCCGAGTCCTGCTTGACAACACGTGCCTGAGCCAATCAGGTGACCGTGACGTAAGTGGAGTTAACGTGTGGATAGTAGGTAGGGCTACTTGCCAACAACGACGCTAAAACTATTCCGCTTTGTAGTAAAGTTCGTTTTTGATAAATATAAACGTTGAGCTGCACAAAGGACGGCCAAAAGCGGCGCTTAGAATGGACGTGCTTATATTACAAATACGGGTTGGTTTTATAAAGCGGCTCCTTTAAAGGGAGAATCCAATAGCGATTCTCAGGGGCGTGGTTTAGTGGCGAACGCGTCTTGTTGCTGCAGATATATTCTGTATGCCCCGCATTAAACAAACCATAGCCGGATCGTCCAGGATGTGCAGCGCAAGATCTGGAATCAGTCTGAATTATGCTGATGGAAATGCAATCATGCAGGACTATCTCCCCAGAACTGGCTGGCTTTCATCTTTTGCCTAGGGACAGTAGATTATGGATTATGGCTTGAACAGTGTTGGAAACGCTGCACTGTGTTTAGTTCGCCCCCGCTTTTTAGGTGCACAGAGACGCGCGGGCTTATTTTCTTCTCATTTCTTTCTTTCTCATCGGGTATGAAGAGGGCTTGGGCACGTCGAGGTGGCTGCTGGAACAATGTTGCCTAACAGTTTGATTAGTGTGTCTGTAAATTACTTTATCCTGCGGCAGCTACAGTCAGATCATCCTCGTCCTATCTGCACTAATTACATTCTGTGAATGAAACGCAACAGGATACATGGAGATTAGAAAGAGCTCAAGGGAAACTTAACGTGTGCATAAACTGGACGTTGATCCCGACTTCGAAAACATGATCAGCATGCCGAGAT
Organism: Parotocinclus haroldoi; assembly: GCA_034779995.1. Lineage (NCBI taxonomy): Eukaryota > Metazoa > Chordata > Actinopteri > Siluriformes > Loricariidae > Parotocinclus > Parotocinclus haroldoi. Next base: position 13,465 of record JAUZST010018086.1, read on the forward strand.
CCTCTCTGATTCTTATGCATCGGTTTGAATTCCCACAACAAGCCAAGGCAAAGTTTGCTCTGTCCTGCACAGATGCCCTCCGTTAAAGATCCGTCCATTGATGGAATGCAAGAAGACGCTCCGATCGCTCTGTTCTCAGAAACCATAAAGACACGAAGTGGCACAACATGGCACAGGCTTGCGTTGAAGATGAGCAACCTCCAACAGTCGATCTAGACATAGATCCCGACTTCGAGCCCCAGAAAAGGCCCAGATCGTGCACATGGCCTCTGCCTCGGCCGGAGTGTAGCAGCGGGAAGCCTGAGCAAACCGACATTATTCCTGAAGAAGAGGACGATCAGAACGATTCGGATCCCAACACTAACACGCACACGACAGAGGCACCGAGCTACACGCGTGTCCATCACCGTACTAACCCCGTTCCAGCACTAAATGCTGATTCCGTTGATAAAGACAGCGACAATGCTCGTCCACAATCGCAGACTTCTGCCGCCACTGACTCTGTTAACAGCCTCGCTCCACAGCAGCCCCGAAAATCATCGTCCCGCAGGAACGCGTGGGGAAATTACTCTTATGCAGATTTGATCACACAAGCCATAGAGAGCTCGTCCGACAAAAGGCTGACTTTGGCCCAAATTTATGACTGGATGGTCAGATCTGTGCCATATTTCAAGGACAAAGGTGACAGCAACAGCTCTGCAGGCTGGAAGGTGAGCGCACTGTACAGTAAACCTCCAGGCTTCGATGACGTCATTAGCATTGTTATTAGTATAGTAACAACAAGAATTAGAATAATGTGCTCAAGCATCTCAAATGCCAATGTGGTACATGGGTTACACATGTATGAGGGGGTTTGGTGATTAAATGGGTGATGTCAGGCAGGGATAAGCCAAATGGCGTTCTAGTGACCAGAGATAATTGAACAAGGTTGCAGATGATAAGCCCTTCCTCCGATTCAACCCAGTAAACTTGTATCTCCCACCAGCATGAGGGTCAGGGAAACAGAAATATGACCAGGACTTCAAAAACTTGTTAGCAGTAAATATGGGCGATGGTTAAGCAAAACAGTTATGATCTGGGTAATAAAGCACAGCTCAGCTCTGACCCCAACATAGTTGAATAGTCCCATGACTAGAATAAAATAAATGAACAGAAATGAAGCCATGCCACAAATGTACTACTTAGTCAAATATAAAATGAATACCAAAATACAGTTGCATTATCAGATCTTTATCAGACATTTAAAACCAGCTGCACCACACCACACTAGATTCTATTTAACACCTTATTGTTGGAACCTAAAAAGATAAGAGATCATGATTAGTTAGATAAAATGAGTTGTGTGCGCTCAGGTGGTACAGCAGCAATTTGCTATCCCACTGCTGCAATGGTTCTTGTCCTGATTGCCTTCTGTTGAAGGTTTGAGCAAGACGGATGCTCTTCCGAGGTGGAGGGGTCCCATTTGAGGTCCTCCCAAGGTATTTTTTTCCTTATAAAGTTTAGGGAGTCGTTGCCACTGACACCCTAGGCTTATTATTGATATAGATATTATAAAATAATCTCTGTTTCTAATAATTTTAAAACTCCTTTGAGACAATGCTCCAGTGTAAAAAGCGCTATAGAAGCAAATCTGATTTGAGTATGTTTGAGTTTTACCCAGCCATGCAGTGGACTGGCAACCTGTTCAGGATGCATGCAAGTCTTGTGCTTCAGGATGGACTCCATACCTAATGAGGATGGTTAAAAAAAAAAAGAAAAAAAGTGTGACCTCTAAACACAGGTCTTGTGTATTACATAATCAAACAGTACAGTTACTTGTGAATTTTACTGTTTTTGTTTACCTGAAGCCCAGTACTCATACTGTAACTTAATCTACCTTTTTGAAAAGACAAGACAATGTTATTTGGTGAAAATAGGTCTGTGCTTTTAAAACATAAAATAAAACTACACCAATATTTAACAAAGCACAAATATTTATGCTTTGTTATACAAGTTACATGAGTATAGACTGTAAATAAAACTGTCAAAACTGTTCTTTGGTACAATAGGAAAAGGCAGAGCTTAACATAAATGGTCACATAAAAATGATTTTCTGTCATTCTGAAATGTGGTGATGATGATGATCACTATATGTTCGATAGATTAGAATACCGAGGTCCATAGTGGTCTAAATACTGAAAAAGAAAAGGCCACAGAGCTATTGCATCTACCTGCTTGTGAGAAGGGGGGGTGAAGATCAAATCAGTTCCTGCTTCATGATTGGCTGTTCTGTCCCCACCTCCACTTCTTATTGGCTTGGGGCTGGAGCATAAGAATCAATCAGCTGACTAGAAACTATGTAGGTCAGTGTGTGGCAGAATGTGAGGAGCTTGGTGTTTGACAGCCTGCTTTGTGTAGCCTGGCAGAGGTCCAGTACTCCTGTGCAGTATTGGGGACAGCATTATGGCTTCAGCAGGGTGGGGTGGACCAAGCAGTGAATATTACACTCCATTACTAGCCTAGAGACTTTAATATTAGAATCTCCCATTAAGACAGTATTTTAAATGCCTGTGGGGTTTTTTTCCATTCATCAGTTGTTTATTAAATGCATTTTAGCAAACATAATTTCACATTAAAATATATTTAAATAAAATATATTAAAAAAATAAAAAATCTTGATATGAGGATGATAAGCTTGATATGAGGCATCTTTAATTTAAGTTTGTGTAGTATAGCAGATCTTTAATTATTTAATAAATAAATATTATAGTAGACCACAACTATCTTCTTTTGGAGGGCTAAACAATGAAACACAATACACACCGATCTCAGTACATCTGAATCAACATTTGATTAGCTATTATATTAAAATAAAAATTGAAGCGCAGTACATGCTGATGCAAAGGTTGGGTCTTCATTCAGTAGCTCACCCCCCGGTTGTTGCTTGCGAAAGCTAGAGTCCTGAAATTCATTGAACACAGGCAAAAGTGCTTCAGGAATGGGACACCATATCATTGCCACCCAACATCCTGGGGTTCATTTCTGGGCACTGCAACATTCTGTAACATATTGGCTGTGTGAATTCAGGACAGGCTCTGGTTCCTGTGATGCTGACCTGGTAAAATGTTGGGGAAAAATCTATAATAAAATCCGTTATGTATGCTTATGTAAAATGTATAACAATTAAAAAAATCTATTCTTCGGTGCTGGGTAGTAACCGGTTGTTAGTTAGCAGTAAGTAAATGAAGAATCTGAATATAAAGCAGATGAGCATGGTTCCTATATGCGACCTAGGGTGCAATATTATTACAGGTATGAACTGCTTGACGTCTGCATTACATTCAGTGTGAGAGGAAATTGACCGCGTTGAATGCTGGGCGTACATTACCATTGTCACATAGTAGTTAGATACTTTGTACGTCATTTAACCAATAATAAAATAACATGTAATACAACACGTTAAACATGTAGTACAATACTGTATAATACAGTAATTATTATCGTTGTATCTTGAAACACTCACAGATAATAATGAATCAGTAGAACTTTATTATTTTGTTTTCTCCGCTTTGTACGACTGTGATTGACGTGTGGCAAGGGTTTGCAAGTGCTAGTTGTCTGTCATTCAGAATTGGGTCTATATGAATCAGATTCATTGGTTAAACGGCTCATACCTGTAACAGTTCATAAATTAAAATAGCATTGTGTGTATTGTGAATTCTTAAATAATGTCTGTCTGTGTAAAGCTATAGGCTCCAAATGTTTATGATGCAGTGTACTTTACTTGTAGATATGTCTTGTGTATTAATAAAGGATAAACAATTATACTCCCCTTTTTTCACAGAATTCTATCCGACACAACTTGTCCCTCCACAGTCGATTTGTCAGAGTGCAAAATGAAGGGACAGGGAAGAGCTCATGGTGGATGGTTAACCCAGATGGTGGGAAGGGTGGCAAAGTCCCACGCAGGCGGGCAGTTTCCATGGACAATAGCAACAAACTAATTAAGAGTGCACGTGGCCGTGCTGCCAAGAAGAAAGCTGCTCTTCAGGCTGCTCAGGAAGGAAGCTCTGAGAGTTCCTCCAGCCTGTCCAAATGGACTGGAAGTCCGACTTCTCGCAGCAGTGACGAACTAGATGCCTGGACAGACTTTCGCTCCCGCACAAACTCCAATGCCAGCACTATCAGTGGCCGACTGTCTCCTATCCTGGCTAATTTGGAGGTGCCCGAGGTTCCTGATGATGACTGTCCCCTCTCTCCCATGCTGTACTCTAGTCCCAGTAGTATGTCACCTTCCACTGGACTGACTGAGCTGCCCCGCCTTGCTGACCTTGCAGGTACTATGAATCTCAATGATGGCATATCGGATAACATTATGGATGACCTTCTTGATAACATCAGTTTAACTGCAGCACAGTCTCCAAGCCAAGATGAAAATGGGACCGTTGAACAAGACAGCCCTGTGTTTACTTTTAGCTGTACTGGCAGCAGCTATGGCCCCAACTCCATATTCAGCCCCTTATCTGTTACCAGTCTGCGTCAGTCTCCAATGCAAACCATCCAGGAGAACAAGCAGGCTACATTCACCTGCGGCTCCCAGTTTGGCAAGCAGAGTTTACAGGATCTGCTCACTTCCGAGCCTCATAACCACAGTGATGTCCTACTCACTCAGTCCGACCCACTGATATCTCAAACCAGTGTCTCCGTCGCCTCTCAGAGTTCCCGTCGCAGTGCGCTACAAACCGGGTCTGGAGGGCAAGGAGGGATCAAGAAGGTTACATTGTCTGGATGGAGGATAAATGGGGTTTTGGGATCATCCACCGAGTCAGAATACCAAAGCTTGATCAAACAGCATCTCCAACAGTCTCCATCCAGGAGCACATCTATGCAGCTCAGCTCTTCTGATTCCTTGTTGTCAGGACTCGGTGGGATGATGCCCTGTGTTCGGTCATCACTCGACCGATTTTCCACTGATCTTGATCTTGAAGATTTCAGCAGTAACCTTGATTGCGATATGGACTCCATCATGCGAAACGAGCTGATGGACGCAGATGATTTGGAGTTAAATTTTGATTCTCATCTCATCTTCAATCAGAATGCGAACCTGAATTCAGGGAGTCTGTCGAGTACCAAACAAACCTCATCCCAAAGCTGGGTTCCAGGCTGATCACGTATTGAACTGTACTGACAGGGAAGAAGGGAGCAACTCTGTTCTGACCTTTTAAATACCATCCTGTGAAAAGAAAATGTACCCTGTAGACGAGCTATTTTACATCTGCAGAAATTAGTTTCATTTACTCTACTGTTCAAGGCCATGGTTTTCTGGCCATATGTTGTGGATCATGATGAACATGGACTTGCATATGTTAATACCTGACTTTTATCTAGAAGTGCTTGTAGTTTGACTTCTACGTCAAGGAAGTGGTCTGAATTGGCCAAACTGTAGATGGACTGGAGAGCTGACTTTTTTACGTTTTCTGTTTAATTAACTTTAGGGTTCATTCTGTTCTCCCATGAGGCTACTGTATGAACTAGACTTGGACAAAAAAAATCCTGTTACTTAGTTCAAAAGATTTTACCTTACTAGTTCACATTAATAGAAACACTTCGTCGTCTGCCAAATTGGTCATCATTTAGTAGACTGTTGACCTGTTTACAGCAAACTCTAGAAAATGGTACTGTTGTTGTTAACATTAACATGGGACTGTTTTTGTTCAGCCTTCATTGTCTTTTTGTTTTAGCTTATTGTGTGATGTTTATTCTACTCCTATTCTACAGAAGAGTGAAATAAGACCAGCTAATGAGCTATTAAATGTGATGTATAAGATCCCGGATGCACTGCATTAATAGTCTATTAAAACACTATAGGGTGAATAGTATTCAGCTCCGTGTACTTGATCCTTTGTATTGTTCCATCCTTTCTGTCCTTACCTCATCTGAATGACTATACATCATAAACTAGTTTTCTGTGTGTAATTCAAATGCTTAGCATATTTATTCCAGATGTAGGGAACTGTACAAACACTGGCGAGGTTCTAGACATACATTACCACTACATGGTGCGCATTTGGGAAACCACTATTTATAAGCTTTCAAGGCTCCTGTGGCACTTTTTAGCCTTTGTTTGTACACATCTGCACACTCAGCAGTGCTTTATAGGGCATTCGTTGCTCTAATGGCAATATGCAGCAAGTATCTTCACTTTGCATGTGAGAGCTGAACCCATTTTAGTATTATGGGTATGCTTGGTGTAAGTTAGGCTGCTTTTGAGGACTGTATTTTACCCAGTGTGTTGAAAATAAAACAACCGCATTAGGTGAAACGCAGTGCTCCTAATATTGTGTATATATAGTAGTATGCCATTTTTAAAGACCTGTGTTGCTTGATATTGGCAAACTATTATAGCGTTGTCATGGTTGGCTCTTGGGTGAATTCAGCTTTTTTTTCCCCACCCAAAACTCCAATAGCATCTGAAGCACTGACGTCTGAGTAATGTTATGTGGTCTTCATTGTTTACATAATTCAGTTGTGCTAATAAATACAAGAGTATTGTAGATGGCTGTGCAGAAATTAGGATTATTATTTCAAATATTTTAGATTTAAAACCTGTATCCTGATTTCACGTCATATTGTTAATGCATCATAAAGAAACTGAGACGAATGCTAGTTAGAAAAGTGAGCAGTTTTATGTATCACATGCCCTATATGCCATAATTGGCTGTGTTGAACATATTTACTTATAGACAAGCTGTTTTTCCTGGAATAATACATGGTATGGTGCATGTAAATAAAGCTTTGCACAGTACTATGATGTATTGAGTCCTTGTTGTTTTTTTTTTTTTTTTAGAGATTATCAAAGTCTCATGGCAGATCAGTTTCCCGAAGTTGATGCTCAAACATGTTCTGAAAAACCTCTTTACGTGAGTTTACCTGTAAAACTTGAGTCTAAGAAATCTAAATGGTGGAAAAGTATAATATTAAATGTTAAAATATTTAAACTGTACTTGGTGGGACCAAAGTCTGTGACCACTATTAAAAATGCTTTTATTTCATGGATTTAGTTCAGTGTTTTTTTATTACATATTAGATAATAGGTGGTTATGGTTATCCTAGCATAATTTCACGATTACTCTAAAGATCTTATTAGCTTATCCAGAAAACCGACACAGAGAGAACACGCAAACTCCACATAGGCAGAGCCCACGGTTTGGATCAAGCTCTGGACTTCGGAGTTTTGAGGTGGCAGTGCTAACCACTATAACCACTATAAGATCATATTGTTAAAATACTGGTTGATTGACCTTTTCTGTCATAAACGCTTGATGGGGTTTAAGTCAGTTGTCTGTGGAAGGGTATGAAGCCCATGACAGTCGGCGTCCTTCTTCTTTGGTCTTAGTCCATTCAACTAGTTATTGGAAATCTTTTAGGTTATTTTCCTGCTGCATTTTGAATCAGTTCCCACCACGATTCAAACAAGAATTTTGTCTAGTGGTTTCAGACGTTTTGGATCTGATACTTTTGTTTGATGGAAGCCAAAAAGGCACTTATAGACAGTATTATGAACAACGTGGAAGATCAACCAGATGAATAAATAAGTGAATGTGAACCAGTTTATATAGTTATAGCTTAGAGAGATTATACAGGCAGTGAAAGGGTAAACAAATCAGTACGGTTTTCAATAGGACAGACAAACATTCAGACTTATGAACACCATTGACAGCTTGTCACCAATACATAGTGTACGTAGTGGAAAGTCAAACATAAAGACTTGAGTAATTTGCAGAAAAGTTACTTTAAACTCCTAAACTAAATACAGTCACTTTAAAAAGACACTTAAAAAGCCTGTGAGCACATACCCGGTAAGATAGTTACACAAAGTTGGTGGAAATTAAGACAAGATGGACATACTTTTTTTGGATTGTCAACAGGTAATAAATTAATTCTGTTGAAGTTGAAGAATTTTGTCCAGCTGTATGGTTTTTAAGTGTTTTTTTTATATGCCAGCTGCAAACATAGCGAATAAATGAAATCTAATTATGGTCTTCATGTTACAAATGTTATGTATACTAAAGGCTGTGCTTTATCATTCATGGCAGGTTAACAGTATCTGCATGGGCATGTCCTGTGTGTCCTCTGATCTGTTGTGATATTTAAACCATGGGTCTGTAAGTAATCTGCTTGGCTTTGACACTGATCTTTTAATTAAAGCATATATGATAATAAAATATAATTATTTTGTGCATATAATTTGTTTCTGTCAGCTGTTTTTATGCAGGTCAGCTCAGATCAAATATTAGAGGACACGGCAAAGGGTATGGGTGATGGGATTCAGCTACAATTCTATATTTTTGTAATATATCTATGTAGAACATTATTATTATACATAAATGTAGAGCTGTTTTACCCAGTAGCACTCTTTGTACTCTGTACTCTCAGTTTAGTACTCCTTCATTCACAGCAGCAATAACATACTTGTGATTTTTATGTTCCCTAAAGGAGGACAAATGATTTCTCCACCCATAGTTACAGCAGATGTAAAGCAAGCCTAATGCCCTTGTGCGCTGATTGGTGGGCACATCTGCGCCGAGTTCTCATAGGTTACAAGTTACATTTGCTGTGAACCAATCAGCTCATCTGTTTCCAAGTGAATCTTCGATAGGCAGCTATTTAAATCCATACTGGAGAGAGTGTAAATTATTATTTTTTAAGTGTTCTTGCATGTAAAGCCATTATAATTTTAAAAATAAATTTTCTATTTGCATTTATATATGCACTGCTTTAGTATGCAAATTAAATGAATAGATTAACTTTGGGATTTACTGAATGTCACACACACTTTTAATGAATAAAATACAAGTGTTAGCAGCATCCTATTTTACCCTCACTTATCCTGGTTAGATTCACAGGGGAGGTCTGGAGCCTGGACAGAAGACCAGTTTGTTTGTTTAATTTATGTTGCTTTCACCATCAATAGCTATTTAATGACTGACACACAAGGTGACAGAGATTCAAATATATTTTGAAAGTAGTTTTACATACTCAGATCGAAACCACCTCAGTTTAATCAGTTAACCGAATGCACATCTTGACACGAACAATATGCAGCCATGTGCCGCATAATGTCTGTTCAGACAGTCACTACTTGATTGATTGATTGATTGGAGTTTATTGTCACATACGCATTGTAGCAGGTACAATATACAGCAAAATTGGAATTGGGGTTGGAGAGACAAGACAGGAAGACGTAACCTTAGGAAAACTAGAATATGGTAAACATCGGGAAAGATTGGCGATAAAAAAATCTGCTGTTGCAAGTGCTTGGGTGCCTTCTGGCCTGATTGACAAACTGACATGACTGAACGTGCCTGAGGGAGGGGTCTGGATGTGGTTATCACCTCCGCAGCTCTAACAGAGTCCCATTGACAATGGAAGGTGCAGTGCTGTCCAGCTGCAGTCTGTCATTTCTTTAGGACAGCTTAGAATAGTATAGGAATGCATATTTCTGTTTTGACATGATGCGTTTAGACATATAATAAAATATAATTAGACATACATCTTCACAAAAGATTTTGTTTATGTTTTAAAGGCTGGAGATTTATTATCCTGGAATGCAAGCTTTGGTTTAGTAGATGGGGAAGGAATAAGAGGAAGATCTGCTGGAAAACAACCAGAATAACCAGGCTTTCTCCTCCACTCCAGTTGCTGGAGTTGCTGGTTGTCACAATATGGAGGTAAGCAGAAGATGTAGAGGTAGTTCTGTTAATAGTCCCTTTCCTTCTATTGATCATATTGATTCGTGAGTAGGTTTTCTTCAGCTTTTTAAGCATAATACCCTTAAACTATTGTTACCTTCCAAACATCCTACAAGAGTACGATGTGATAAGATGGAACCTGTGCATGGTTTATTGCTACACTGCGTTCCCATGGCAGGGTCGAGCTGGAGAAATTATGGAAAATGAATGAAAGAATGATGAATATGAACTTATTACAGTTTCTGGGCATTACAATGTAAAGTTGATTATCAGCACATTTAAATACACAAAATATAAATTTAAAACACAGTAGACCTGCGCTAGACGAGTTTAGTCGGTGAGTTCTTGCCTGCACATCACAGGGAACTCCTGTGAGCACTATTACATGTCCAGTCGTGTTTCCTGGTGACTCGTGTCTCAGCTCATGTGCGACGTACACAGTGAAAATAGCTGTTTGCCAGAATTTTGTTTCAAATACTGCAGAGCACTGTTTCATGCAGTACATACCCTGCGTTATACAGGTATTCCAGGTATTCACTGGGTAACGATGGCCAATTGAACAACAGATATTTGTATAAGAATTTAAGAACTGTATAAGAATTTGTGTGATAATTAATTGTCAACCAAGGAGTTTAAAATATTCTTTATATAACAAAGTATAGCATACCTTACACATGCTTAATACAATTCATGTAACCATGGTATTTCCTCATTACACTTCCCAGCGCTCAGCATGCCCCATGTCTCCCCATTTCAGGGAGTTTTTCCTTTTCACTGTCGCCTTAGGCCTGGTACAGCACAATCAGAGACATAAACTATAGATAATATAAAGAATATCTTAAGTATTGCACCGAGGGAGTAAAAATAAATAAATACATTGCAAATATGAGTCTTTTTGAACGGTATTCTATGGTAGTGAGTTATGTGGGTCAAGTGGAGCAGACGAGTCGATTTACACCATGTACAGTAGAGTGTCATGCTGTAGAATGTCATACAGACATACAGATAGGCATAGAAACCTCCGATTACACATGACATGCAGTCCTCATCTGTCCTCCTCCCTCTACCGGCCCCTCTGGGAAGAGTTGTAGAGCCTGATGGCACTCTGTAAAAAGGATTCAGCACAAGAGAGTATCATAGTGCATAGCTTACCTTAAACATGCTTAAAACACTTACACTAAACTACAGTTGGGTAGAATGACCACTATGAAATGAAAAAGTTTCAAATTAAAAAGGTTTATTTTATCATAAATTATTGCATATCTTATGTAATGTTTTGAGTAATGTTTTAAAAGTAAAAAAACAAAAATGATTTTGTGACTACCCCTTTTCCTCTCATTCCTCACATCACTACCGCCTCGTGTCTCCTTATGTCACACATGAGAAAACGTGAGGGTATCGAACTGCATATCGCTTAGCCAGGGAAATATCGGAAAAACATTGTTTGTGAGTATAGAGAAATAACAATACTGTGGGTAATAGAGAAATCCTGAAAGCATATTGGATTTCAGCATGTAAAATTACAGAAATTACAAAATTACATTTTGTTTTTATGCAAAAAATTGCAAATCCTTGGTTAGCCGGTGTAATTATTAATTTACATTAAAGTGGCCCGGTGCTGTTTCACTAGTCTATTACCTCAGTTACTCTGGCTGAAGTCTTGACTGTACCTTTCATCAGAGACTGGTCATGTCTGGGGAAGGGAGGCTGGATGGAAGATCATCCCCTGGTGTTACCATCGTTTCTTATTGCTTAGATACATCACAAATTATACATTATAAGTCATACCTTATGATGCTGGGCTTGTGGGACATCTATATATTTGAACAGTAAATATTATATATATTATTATGAATATAATATTTTACATTTTAACAGTGAAGGGAATTATTTTCTTTTAGAACGGTCATTGACTTGTTTATGTATATGAGGCAGCTGCTCAGTTTTTTGAGAGCCTTCCTTACAATAGGAGCCGAATCCTTACAATACAATCCAATCATTATAACTGTATTGTCAACTTCTAGTCCTGGAGAGACAGAGCACTGCAGAATTTATGCTTAAATACATCACCAAATCAGCTGTGGTCCTCAAGGAATTGTGTTTGACTCAACTGAATTACAATATGCCAACAATAAGTGTGTAGTTAATCTACTCCTGTGTGGTTAATGGTTTTATTCAACACTTTTCATACAGATTAGGCTCAGCATACTCTGCTGGCTTTTCATTTTCATTCTCCAATGCATTTTTGTTTTGTCTTTGTTTTTTTTAACAAGTTTGATCATGCAGATAAACTAACTGATAATACTGGTAGTCTTTATAGATAATACATAAGAAGTGTTTTCTATAGAAGCTAGATGTAGACTTCTGATTGTTCAGGAACCAAACCTGAGTCCAACACATTTTTAAATTTAGGTCTTTTAAAGAAATGCAGCTCCACCCGTTACATTGTGAAATGTTGATATCAGGAGAGACTTTCAAAACCCTGAAACAGAGAGCAGCCTTAGCAGACGCGAGGTGCAGTTTAGTAGAATATATTTTTACCCTTTATGCGGGTATGGAAGGAGACTAATTCACTTTTGAGCGTTGTTTAGAGTTATTTGTTAAACCCAACGTTCCTCACAACTTATCATGCACTGCAGAATTTCAGTTTTTAAAGAGCAGTGGTTCTCAGACAAGGTGTGGGGAAGCCCCCTAGGGGGAGCCCAGAGGTATGGCAAGGGGGCGCAGCAGAGCAAATGAATGGAGAATGCTAGAGGACTGCTATAATACACAATAAAAATGCATGTCGCTTGTAACATTTCGTTCTGCTCAATAGGAAATTGCAGTTTGTGTAAGTTGCAATGTGTAAAACAAATTCCAGTGAAAGCAAAATAGTTTATGTGTGAAAAGTTATGAGAGTAAGCTAAAATCCTTGTGGACAACTGAAGACCAAGATAGACTTTTTTGGTAAAGCAAATCATTAGACTGTTTTCCAGAAACGGGGTTGAGGCCTACAAAGAAAAGAACACAATACCTAGAGTCAAATATGGTGGCGATTCAAATGTGTTTTGGGGATTGTATGGCTGCCTCTGGCACTGGGTGCATTGACTGTGTGCACGGTATCATGAAATCTGAAGATTATCAAAGAATTTTGGGTCACAATGTAGTGCCCAGTGACAGAAAGCTGGGTTTGCATCATAGGTCACGGATCTTTCAGCAGGATAATAACCCCAAATATACTTCAAAAAGCACCCAGAAACAATTAGAAACAAAGCAGCGGAGAGTTCTGAAGTGGCCAGCAATGAGTCGGGATCTAAATATCATTGAACATCTGTGGAGAGATTTTACAATTGTTAAAAAAGCGATTGATTTCAGTTATTTCAAAAGGGTGTGCAACCAAATATTAAGTTAAGGGCACTAACAATTTTGTCCGGCCCATTTTTGGAGTTAAATATCTTGTTTGGCTTTTCCTCCCTGCTTTTTATGTTTCGTTCCAATACACACAAAGGCAATAAACATGTGTATAACAAAACGTGTAATTGCATTACATTTCTGGGATACATAGGTTAGGGGCAGCAACAATTTTGGCCATGAATTTATGTAGTTGGAAAAAACTTTTTTTTAGTGTCAAATATAAGCTAAAATCAACGTATCACGATTTTTTAATATCAGACATCGAATGTGATTCCAGTGACTTTTAATTAACTTGGTTGTAATGTTTAGATGTGTTGTCCAATCATGATAAGAATATAAGAATCATTTTATTGTCATTAAACTTGCATACAACAAAATGTAGTTACAATAATTCTGACAAATTACATAATGCACTGCATTTGCTGTTCTACCAACACCAATCTACCATTGTATCACTCCTGGTAAATGATCGTGTCACATGATGTAGAAGTACGTTCGTTAAAAACAAAATGGGTCGATTACAAGAATTAACACTTTTGTCCAGTGCTTGGGTGGCAAGTGGCAAAGGCAGAGGCAATTTGCTAGGCCATCGGTGACCCAGAGTTCATATCCTGGATACAGCACACAGACATGACATGATGTGTCTGAGGGCAGTAAAGCCGTTCGGATGCTGCTGAGGATGTCTCAGTTTGCATTATTCCTAGTATGCTAAATAAGTCAACCACAATTTATTAAGAATGGAATATATAACAAAATTATAAAAAGAAATGAAATGATGAAAAAGTACTTGTAGAATATTGTGACAAATAGAGTAAATATAAAGTTTTATTTAAAACCAATAACAAGTCAGTTAAAGTTCTGAGACCTCCAATTTTTTTAATTATTTCCAAAAAAAATTCAAATGTATGCTTTACATGTTTGTCGGTTATTCTTTTAAATCAGAAAATCAACTAATCCAGCAATTTGACCAAGGGTGCATAAGGCTATACATCATGGATAACAGCTAACAGAAAGCAAACTGATGTTTGTGTTATTTAAAAATTGGATGTAAATCATACTACATACTCTACTTCGGAAATACCTGGATGCTCAGGTTTGTGGTGCCAGGCTGGTGGTGTAGAGATACGAGACTGTACCGGCCTGGATCTGAAAAGTCTGGCCCTGGATCTGAGTGCTGGGAATCTGTTCGCTGGTCTGGCTGATGGAGATGGGCTGACCGACGTGGTTTCTGAAGTGGATGGCACCAGTGTGGCTCTGGCTGTGCTGCTCTCTAACAGGTTCCTGTGTGGAGGTTAGGTGAGGGATGGTCTGCTGGATCACCTGCAGCTGCTGAAGTGGCTGTGGACTAATCTGTATCTGCTGGGGAGCTCCATGCTGGACCTGAAGCTGATCCATGGCTTCTTTAGTCAGTGTGATGACGTGCATTTGCTCTGAGTGTTGATTGCTCACCTGGCCTTCCATCACGCTGATAGACTGGATTTGGGCGCTGGTATCTATTCCATTCGGGGTGAGTACTGTGAGGTTCTGGACATGCTCTGAGGGCTGTGTAAGGAGGGTAATACCTGAATGGGCCTGTCCTGCAACTGCCAGCTTTTCACTGCTGCCCTCAGCTGTGATGATGTTAATACCAGGCTTCTGACCCGCCACAGAGTCCATTTCACTGGTTACCACCAGCTGGATCTCTTGTTCTGTGTGATCAGGGAGCTGGTACTGTTGTAGGTGCAATACCTGCTGCACCTTCTCAGTACTGACTGTGGTCATCTCTGTGGTTGTTTCTGTTCCCTCTGCGCTTGGACGCTCCTTGTTGTGAGTTTTAATATGCACTTTCAGATTGTCCAGACGGGCAAAAGCTATATTGCACACAGAACAGGTGAAGGGTTTTTTCCCTGTGTGGGAGGCAATGTGGCGTCTTCTGGCACTGGGATCAGAGAAGGATTTCTTGCAGATGTTGCAAACATATGGCTTTTCTCCTCTAAGTCAGTCAAGATCAAGGACAAAACAGACACTGCTGTTAATCATTGGGTCTCAAGGGGTGGGTCTCCATCCAATAGTGAGTCTTCAAAAGGCATGCATACCTTATAGATGTACTTTGTAGTTCAACAAAGTCCATCTGTTTTACTATATACATTGTTTGTCCCCTTTACTGCCCCTTTTACTGATGGTCAGGACCACGACAGATCAGGTAGTATTTGGGGGGTGGATCATTCTCACTACTACAGTGCCACAGATTTGTCAATTGCACAGTTTGTATTACTCATCCTCCAATCTTTTTTCAGTGCTCACCGGATGCTGCCTACCAGATACTGATGGTTATTTGGTATGTGGGTTATTTCAGCAATGACAGTGAGATGTTTAAAAGATCCAGCAGAATCGCTGTGTGTTCCACTTATATCAGCTTCACACACACTAACACATCGTCACCACATCAGTGTCACCGCAGTAGGGGTGGGGGAAAACTTCGATTTTTACACGTATCGCGATTCGGACGTTAAAGACTCTGAATCGATTAACAAAAGTGTAAACTGGACAAACAAATTGTATAGAGAAACAGATGGACTACAGTCTATAATTGTAGAACTACAAATAACATCTACTGCAACTGATAGACTGGGCATCTAACATCTAACTGGAACTGATAGACTGGTCAATGAGTGTACAAACAAGGAAGTATAAGATATGTGTGATAGTAGTGATACAGGTAGTGATAAACTATTTTAAGTAGCTTAAAACACTGGTTTTCAGCCATTTTGATGGGCATCATATCCTTGACCAAATAAAAAAAACTCTTAGCAAGGATTTTTAAGGAGTTTTGGTTGGTGTTGACAGTGCTGGACGTTTCCAATATTAACTGATAGGAAGAAAGACCTGGCAATATATGCTGCTCACAAAAATTAGAGGATACTTCAAAATGAAATATCCCCTTTGGGTTATTATATTTATATAATTTGTGTAAGCAGTGTAATGCTGTTTCTTGCCTACAAAGTTCTACAAACAGTGACTTTCCACAGAGCTTCTAAGAGATGACTTCAACTAGACAGCATTTTATGTTATTCAGTAAAATAAAATTACTGTATTATTGTTGATATAGGGTGGCATGGGGCAAAATGGGTAAAAATCACAAACATACAGATACAGTTAGTCATTTGGCAGCTACTCTTATCCACAAAATCTAAAAACTATTACAATCGAACAAGATACAATCCAAGAAAGTGTAACTTTGTTCAAGGGCTCAACACACAATTTGGCAGTGCTGGGATTTGAACCCTGAACCGTTTTGTCATTAGACCATTACCTTAAAATAATTTACATTTCATTACATGACATATATGTTGCTTTTAGGAAAGGCCCTTATCCAACGCGAATTACAAGTGATACAGTCTTATGATCCAAGCAATTATAAGTTAAGGGTCTTTCTCAATGACCCAACAGAATCCCACCTTTATTTCATAAAGGTGGGATTCGAACCCTTGACATTCTGGTCCATACTAAACCATTAGGCTACCAAAGTCTATGTATTGTATATCATTTGTTAATTTGGGGTAATAAAAAAAGATCTACCTGTGGATTCTGATGTGCGTCTGCAGTGTACTCTTCGCTGTAAAACACTTCCCACAAATCTCACACGTAAAAGGCTTCTCACCTGCAACAGCAAATAAGTGATAGCTGCATGTGAATTGTACATGTAAAGACTGCTTTTTGAAATCATTCATTTCAATTTAAGAAAGCATGATTTTTACTACACATTTGAACAGTACTCTTAATGCTACCTGTATGTGTTCGCAGATGCTTCTTCAGTTGTGCGGCGTCCATAAACTTGTGATTGCAGTGTGCGCATTCAGGTAATGCTCTTCCTGTATGAACCCGGTAATGACTTTTTAATTGCCTCTTCTGACTGAAGGCTTTCCCACACTGGTCACAGCTGAAAGATTTATTTTCTGGAAGAAAAAAATATATCAGAACAGAGACACAATAAACACAAAAAAATATACATTGTTTCTGTACCTGCATGCAGGTTCATGTGTTCCTGTAGTGTGTGCTTTGTTGAGAGAGCTTTGGAGCAAATTGTGCAGACAAAGGGCTTCTCGCCAGTGTGCATACGCTTGTGAACCAACAGTGTGTGTTTCTGTGTGAAGCAGCTCCCACAAACTTCACATCGAAAGGGTTTCTCCCCTGCAATAGAGCAAAACATTTACAGTGATTATGGAGTAGGATTTAATATGTTTGTGCATCACTGGTTATTACTCAATGGCTTGTGTTTCTAATTTAATATTTTCTTAATACCCAAAATGGATACAACCCCAAATCAGAAAACGTTGAAACAGTATGATAAATGCAAAAAAAACCTTACATTTACTTCGATCTCATTGCAGATGGTATGAAATCAACTGGGACTGTGGTGGCTTAGTGGTTAAGGTACTATGGACTATGGACCAGAAGGTCCAGGGTTCAAATTCCACCTCTGCCACAGTTGGGTCCTTGAGCAAGACCCTTAACCAACAATTGGACTGTAAGACTGTATTAATTGTATGCTAAATGCCATAAATGTATGATATTTCATGTTTTGTCTGGTCAGCTTTATTTAATATGTTAACAAATATCCATGCATGCATTTAAAGTCAGCGACACATGCCAAAAAAAGATCTTCACCTGTATGTGTTCTCTGATGTATTTTTAAAAACAGATGGTTTTTAAAAACTTTGCCACAGTCATCGCAGCATGGCTCTGTGGCTGGGTATTTCCTCTTTCTGCCCCTCTTCTGCTCTCTTACTTCATTAATCTCATCTCCCAGCCTGTAGCTATTAAGTTTCGCCGGTTGCCGTATTTTACGTTTGCTATGCCGAAGTCTGTCTTCTCTTTGGTCATACTCAGAGTCCTCAGAGTCTCTGTGAAAGGGGACTGAGTGACATGAAGGTTCAGTTGTCTCTGAAGAACCCATAGTTGACTCCACTGTCCTTTTTGTATGTTCAGCAGGCAGCCCATTTCTATTTAGACTGGAGTCCTGATGTGGTACTCCTAAGCCAGGTCCTATTAATGTGTTTGTTTGTTTTTTTGGCCGTCCTCTTTTGCGTTGGGAAGTTGTACCAGCCATGCTAGTGTCACAATCTGAGAAGACACTCCGTTCTGTAGATGAACTGCTTGGGTGAAGGTCTGTGTGGGCTTTGAGTAAGTCACTTAGCTCTAGTAAACGGGCTACATCAAGCAGCTGCTTGGTGCAGCTCTCCTCCACGGCCACCCTGGAACTGTAGATGAATTCAAGTATGGATGCAAAGGTCTTTGCTGTCATGCCATCCAGCCTGTAGACACTCTGGCTGACTTGCTCCTCAGCAGTGAACATTAAGGAGAAATAATCACTGCTTGCAGCCAACAGAGCCTTATGTGCCCTGAAGTGTACATCTTCTACTATAAGAGTTATGTCACAAAGGATTTCACTTTGTCTCATTGTGTCAAGTTTCTGGAGAATTGCATCCCTGTGGCTTTTTGAATGAAGGTTCAGGAAATTGGTTGCTTGAGTTTGCTCACACATCATGATCTACAATTTCAAAACATAACATGGAGACAGATGTCAAATCACAAATGGATCATTTTGATTATAAAAGATACAATGAAGGAGTTGCCAGTTTATGTAATGCTACAGTATGCCATTTCTGAAACAGTCCATCAGTGGAAAGGAGGCCACCATGGGAGCAACCACTGATCAGATCTAGGTCAATGCTGAGGGTATCAGCAATAGCTGAGTTAGTGGTTAATCTCAACCTTACATTTCTGTGGTCAGGCCTGTAGTGGTTAGGGTTTTCTAGGGTTAGAGAACACAGGGAACATGCCCTGGATGGGACACTAGTCCCATTGTATGGCTGGACATGGGTCGCTGTTACAGCATCAGGGCATGCTGTGCTGATCCCAGCAGACACCGTCTGATACCACTGATAGGGTCACATCATTAACCCGTATTGGAAACGCTAACTATAGGAATATACGAATCCACGTTTTTGTCTTATAAAACAGTGTCTCGTGCCCTGGGTGAAAACTAATATATTGTTGTAATGTTTCGATACACTTCAGTCTGCAGTTTGCGTAGGGTGTTAATCACATAGGTCCTTACACAAAGATATTAACCCTTTTCTGTTTTAGCAGTCTGCTGCAGCTCTCATCTGCCTGCGGATAACCGAGCCGTATCCCAAATAGAGTACTAACGTTTTACATAGTGTGAAAAATGAGCAAATATAAATTCGTTGGTGTTTTCACACACTAGTTAGTACCAGTAGTAATAATATTGTGCCGTTTGAGACGCACCCATGGAGCGCAAGCTAGCGCCAACGGTGTTAAACTAACATCAAATTGCTTCTGCTCGCCTTTTAGTATTTTATTATAACAGAAATAAAAGTGCGAGAGTTTAAACAGCAACTTCATTTTTTTCTGCATTACATCGGATACGCTTTAAGGTACTGCTATTCAATTGACCCAAAATATTTAGCTTCCAGGACCTTACCTTACAAAGCCCGCCTCAATAATGCGAAATATCGCGAGAATTGGAAGACTGTTACCCTCCAATGGTGAAAACCAGAAAAATAGGAGGATGTGTGCGTGTGCGTGTGTAAAAATATCTTTGATTCCGCTTGACAAGAAACACTACGTATTATGCATTTCTGCATGCATTCTGAAAACATAATATTATATTAAGATAGTGTTTGTGTTTATTTTATAATTTAATAAAACATTATAGTTATTTTATCTCCCTTTCCCACCCTTAACTGCAAGGCCTGGGGCCCTGATCATTACACTTTACTGGACGAAGACTAAATGACAGCTGAAAGACTGGTTGGGCAAAATGATTATTACAATTCAATTCAATTTTATTTATATAGCGCTTTTTACAACGTAGCATTGTCTCAAAGCAGCTTTACAGTAATACATT
>JAUZST010018097.1:0-33489 GCA_034779995.1 Parotocinclus haroldoi
ACACACACACACACACACACACACACACACACACACACACACACACACATACACACACACACACACATATATATATACACACGCACGCTGCATTTTCCATTAACAAATATAAATGTGCTTGCTTACACCATAAACACATTACAATTGGAAGTAAACAATTGTTATTGCTTTCGATGTGCTTCTAACACATCCCTTATGACCACAGCTGCTTCATTCTCTCTTCACACACCCCAAACAGCTGAATTCACAGGCTGATGTCATCAGCTCTTTGTGAGAATTATGCTATTTCTATGCTAATCTTTATAGCTGATGTTAACTCCTTTTTTAAATTAAAATGTCCTTATCCAAAAATTATTTGTTCTTAGAAATGGTTCAGATAATGAATTTTCAGATAACAGGAACCCAATGTTCATAATTCCATATTGGAAAATCCCCATCTGCTTCCTGTATATTATTCAAAACTCCACACCATTCAATGATCCGTCAGCTGGTTCTCAATCATTTAAATGTTCAGGGGTACAGATACAGGTACAAGATTCATTCTGAAAACTATCACCATACATTATGTGTGGTTTGGAAACAGTGTTAACTTTGGCAACTGATTCTAATTTAGTTTTACTCTTAGGTTTTTGACTAAAATATGTATTTGTTTTAGTCACATTTTAGTCACTTTTTTAAAATGAAAACATTTCACTTTGATTTTGGTCACTTGACGATTATTTAGAATATTTAGCCTAATTTTAGACATGAACCCTATTTGTTTTAGAATTATCTTTCATAACAGTGGCTTAAAAGCTATGGTACACTTAATAGAAGGGTAACATTATGGAAGCAATATTTTGCATTTATTTAAGATTAATGCTGACAGTTTGCCAAATTAAGCAGTGCAGTGTGTAAATACTATATGGTTTCATTAACCTGTGCTTAAAGTGGCTTCACACTGCACTGTGCTTGCTCTTAATTTTCTCAATTTAGTTAAATGACTAATTCAGCAGTACTTAAAATTGTAGAAGAGCTATACAAAGTTCTGTGTCAGTGATTAAGGCTCAAGACAAATGAGAAAATAACTATGAGCTGCACATACACCTTATCAACATTATACAAGGCTAAAACCAAAAACACGATCCATATCAAAATAAAGTCAAAATCATGACTGTTAATGCATGTTGGAGGCACACCCAGCCTTGATAAATCTTAAGGTAACATTAGCTTTATTTAACTTTTTGGACAGCTCTAGGTGGAGAGTATTCAAAACTCTCGGGATAATGTTTTTTAATCAGTTAATTTCGCATCACTGTTTTGTTTTCTGTAGCAACATACCCAAAATTATCCCATAAATCACTTATTTTATTTTCTTCCAAGGAGACGAAAACAGCCTGCTGCACATTATGCTGTGTGGCTCAACTTCACATGTTTGTGTATGCCAACATGTGTGTGTGTGTGTGTGTGTGTGTGTGTGTGTGTGTGTGTGTGTGTCAGGGGAGGGCTGGAGGAATGGATCCATTTATCTATCTTACACATTTAGATTTAGTTTAGCTTAAAATGTCACTTTTCATTTACTTTTGTTATTGTTTTTGTTGTTAAAAATTATGAACATTTTGATTATAGTTTTCAAAAACAAAATTAACAAGTTGAATTAACAGCAGGTTAGCAAATTAAAATATCCCATGTAATATCCCAGTTCAGAAAATGGGAGTTTGGATTGTAGTGTTTGCTTGTAACTGAAATGGATACAAGGGCTCAAAATAAAAACGACCCCTGCCACATAAACAGATACAAAAAAAGTCAGACGATATGACAAACGGTGAGGAATATTGACATTCTGAGTAGAGGTTTCAAACTTCTATCTTAATTGCATAATCTCGAGGGAACCCTGAACACTCAAACAATTCACAAATCAAAACACAAGAGCTTGATTCCCAAACGTATCCAAAAACATTTAAGAACCATGAAAAGGATTTAAATCATGGGATTGGCCAAGAATTTCCCGAATCAGCGGGGGGCTTATAGAGCCAATTAACCCCAATGGCATTACACAGACCCTCTTGGCCCTTCTGCCAAGTGCCTCTATTCAAATCTTCATTTCCTTCCAACAACATAGGCCATCTGTCGGGAGGGCTGACAGAGGTGTAAGCCCATTGTTAATTCTGCCACCAAGGCTAAATATCCTCATTGAAGTCTGTGAACTTGTTACCAGAGAGGCACCAATCCCAGTTTTTCTCTTCCAATGCCGATTCATGTTGACTAAACTGAGGGTTTCGATCTGATATCAATGCTTTAAAGAAACAACAAAAACAAAAGAACATTATAATTCTTACCTCACTGTATCTCATCACAACATGAGGTACACCCTAAAACCACTAAAATAAAAAGTAATAAACAAAAACAAGACAATGTATATGAATAAATAAACAAGAATAAATAAATTAAATTAAGAAAATGTTATTAGTAACCTGTTTCTGATTAATGCAGCAGCAAAATAAACAGCAATTTTAAAATTATGGGGGAAAAATAAATAGACACACACACAGGAGTTAGGGGCAGTCACTAAGGAATTTTGGTTCAAGAATGTAACATCCTTACAGCACTTATACAGTACTTAGCTTCCTATACCATGTGTAGGTTTGTAACAATAACATCCTTATAATGTATGTTGTTACTCATGAGGCAGCATATGAGGCTTGCATGTAGACAACAACACTAAAAACTATAATTGCTGACAACTAACAAGTTAATGGGTGGTTTAGATCAATTTAGTAAGATAATTCTATAAACTTAAAACGGCACTGAAGCCCTAAACATGATAGTCATGAATAATGTGTTATGCATATTCTCCACAGCAACACAATATTTGTCAAGCTTGCTCAACAGAATACAAAATACCTCAAGTTGTAAACTTGTAACCTAAACTCATAAAGCATGTTACAGTCACCCCTCTCCCTCACTTGTTCACAGAATTATTAGATATGAGCTTTTTGTTTAGTTACTTAACCCATGTACAATACTGTGCAAAAGCCATGACCACCATGGGCTTTTTGTTTTAGCAATGTCATTTTAAACATAAACAATAATTTATCAATCTCTTTATTAGAATATAACCAGAAATATTAATGCCGTTTTAATAAATTGATTTTTTTTTAATCCAGAAAGGAGCGGAGTACTATAGAGGCAGAATGGGACCACAAGGACAGAGGAAAAAAAAAGACAACTCAAAAAAAGAAGAATGCTGAAAAGTGCCTTTTGCCTTTCTTTTTGCCTGCTTTCTTTTAAATACTGCATACAAATTACCTGTTCTGGGTGAGTCCAAGCCCACCACCAAGTATGAGGCTGAGGTAGATTCACACAGTTAAAAAGAGGATGACATCTCCATGGCTACAAGGAATGCCTCATTAAGCTAATGTTCACAATAGGTGCCCTCCCTCACACAATACACACCACAATATTATTAATATCTTATTTGCTACGCATTCACTTGCAGATTCCAATAAAAGTGGAACAGGCACAACACAGCGCTGAGAGCTAATAAGAGTAATTCAGATTAAGAGCTATTGTGATAGAGAAAAAACAGGATTTTTTGGGAAGAGAGTTCCAAAAGAGAGTTGAGGAATGGTCAAGGGTGCAATAAAAAAAACCCAGTAAATTCCAGTACTAAACACTTTCATTGTTGCTCTTTGCTTGGCTACAGCAGTCAAGCAAAGATGCTCTGTTTGTAGCTAAAAATAGATGTTAGGTTACCATATGCCTAAATATATGATGAAAGAATCATGACTGTTGTATCTTTATCATCACTCATACGTCTGCATCGGCGTTTGACTGCTGTAAAAAACCACTCCATCAAGACTGTGGTAGCCTAGTGGTTAAGACACTGGACTCTGGACCAGAAGGTCCAGGGTTCAAATCCCACCTCTGCCAAGTTGCCACAGCTGGGTCCTTAACCCACAAATTGCTTGGATTGTAAGACTGTATGAGTTGTAAGTCGCTCTGGATAAGGACGTCTGCTAAATGCTGGAAATGTAAAATGTAAAAGACTTTATTCCGAAACTTTAACCACATTCTTTAGTCAGTCAATGTTCCTCTGTATTGTTTTGAATTGGGAAGTGCCCCAGTAAAGGTTTCAAAATCTTTTAACGAGTAATGTTTAGTGGTTTGTATGCTTTTGTATGCTGAACCATTTGATAAGAGCTGTCAATGCCGATACAAAGAAGAAGACTACTACACGGTCTGGTAAGCATTCCTACAGACTTCAGACCAAACGCAAGCCCGACTGGGATAAAATGCTTACTGAAGTTGAATGATCAAAATGGCCAAATAAATACTACAACTGCTTAACACACAATGGGTTAATGAGCAACCAAAAAAAAGGAAGACTGTACAGTTCATCAGATTAACCTCAATCTCCAGCATTCATTCCACTTCTGCAGTCTTTCAGAAGACCAGATATTCCCTTCTCAACCTGTCATTTTTTTAATCCCAGCACAAAGCTGGTTACAGCATTGCCTCTGGTGAAAGATGGTGATAGACAAGCTTCTAGTCTAGACAGACATCTACAGAAAACAGTTGACGTTAACCACAAACTTAGAAATGGCACACAAGAAGACAAAGTGTTGAAGTGAATGGACAGAATTACATTGCTCACAAAAAATAGTTGATATTTCAAAATGAATACAAAAGAGAATCCCACAAAATCTACTGGACAATCTGATCCTGCACATGTCCCATCACTGTCAGTGTGTTTTTACAGTCTTGGGTGATCATACACCCTACTGAACAGTCAATATGTGGTACTCTCAAAGTTTGACATGCTTCTGTTCACCCCCATCATTATATCACTTGCTACTCAATTACAATAATTAAGTTTGCATCTCATTTGCATAATCAAACAACTTTCTTTGACTTGTCATTTGCTTTTCTGATGATCTTGTTTAATGAAAGAAACTCAAATGCTTCTTTTTTAATCGCTTCATAGTCATTTTGAAATATCCCCGACTTTTTGTGAGCCGTGAACTTGGGGATTCTCAGTCCCAGACTCTTCCTGGCTCTTGTTGATTATGAAACACTAGAAGGGGAAAGCTACCCACTGACACTGGCATTCTTCAATGAGTTTTAAATCGGTGCCAAGCACATTCCTCAGCCAAGCAAAAGAAATACAGTAAAGGAACATATTCAGGCTTGTCAGACTACTTTCCACATAGAACAAACCTAGCAGCATTACTTAATATTTTCCATTCGGGTCATAAAGCTTCCCAGTCCAAAGAAATTATATTAATCAGCCAGCCCTAACTTTCAGTTATTGCTGCACTTGATTCTTATATCCAGAGAGTTCTACTTAATCTGCATCACTAAAATCATAAACAGTCCTTTACTAATTTCACTATATGCTATTCTAGGCAGCACTGTGGTAAAATGGTTAGCATAGTCATCTAACAGCTCCAGATTCAGACAGATACAGTTCCACTCATAGCACTGACACTGCATGTGTGGAGTTGGCATGTTCTACCTGTGCATGTGTTACTGCAGGGTACTCAAGTTTACTCCCACATAGCAAAGAAATGTATCTGAGAAATTCTGAGACATTTCTCTAAAAGTGTCCCAGTGCAAGTTCAGCACCCACTCCAGGTTGAATTCCTGCCTTGCAACCTGTGTGTGCGTTTAGGCACCAGCTCCCCGCACCTCAAGAGGAATGAATACCAATGTTTGTGTGTCGTGTGTTTGTCGTAAAAATAATCTAAACAGGAAACATGTTGAGTCAGTAGAATCAAAATGACTTTTGCTGGCCTTTTGAGCAAGGACTGGTGATCTTACCTTCACCCATTGAGCTTGGATGATGATGGGACTTCTCTGGCATGTCACTCAAGCTTTTGAAACTGCAAAAGAAAAAAAAAACAAGTCACCTAACATTGCACTGAGAAAAAGGTTTAACAAAGAAAACTACTTTTAGGTGTATTACTATTACTGTGTCAATTTCTGACTAAAATAGTCATACTAATAGTCATCAGATGATACCCTGAAGTCAGAAAAAATTGCCAAGATGCACTTATAAAACATTCTGACATTCAGCAACTGTTTGAAGGGATATATTATTTCTGTTTACCTGAATTAGGCAAACAATAATTAACACCACTTTAACCATCTGTTTGATAACTGTTGCGCAGTTAGTCTGCTAAATGTTAATGTGGTTGCCAAGATCTCTGTGCAGGCTGCGCAGAAAGAAAAATAAAGTCATAAAACGAGTGTCATGGCCATTGGATGCCAAAATGAGGCTCAAATGTACAGCTGTTTGGAATTAATAAACAGCCAGTGTAGAACTGAGTTGTGATTTGGTGTTGACTAGATAAGCTAAGAATAAATTGTAAGAAGGTTTGGAAGGATTGGAAAGAAGAACAATGTTCACAAAGTTTGTTACAGTCAAAGGAGTACGAGTGGAATGGTGATGAGAAGAAAACCTCTACAAAAGAGGAAATCAGAATATTAAAGTCTGAATTTGTTGTCTTGTGTCAAGCGCCTTCATTTTGTTGTACTCTGCAATGCCAATAAAGAAATCTTATCTTATCTTAAGGACAATATAGCCAACCCAGTTTCCACAAACTTTCTGTTTGTATACAATTTTCATTCATTGGTCTTTGAAAAGGTATTTGAGCAGTCCTCTGTTGACTGCCAAGTGTATATCCTAAAACAGAATGCCTTATTTTACTCCAATTATTCTACAAGCACAATTCCTACATATATACAAAACATGGTGTTTACCATTAAAGGCTCTTAATAATAGCAACATACTGCACACATTTACAGCAGATAATTCCCAGAACTAGAACCACCAATCTGATAAGGTGCATGCAGCATGTATTTAACCTCTCACTTTGAAATCACTTTTGATATACACTCACCAACCAGTGTAACCTCCTTGTTTCTACACTCAGTGTCAATTTGATCACTTCCTCTTATCATGTAGAAGCACTTTGTGGTTCTAAAATTAGACTGTAGTCCATCTGTTTCTCTACATACTTTGTTAGTCTCAGTTAGTCTGCTCTTTAATAGTCAGGACCCCCACAGGTCCAGCACAGACCAGGTACTGTTTGTGTAGTTCATTTTCAACACTGCAGTGACACTGATGTGGTGGTGGTATGCAAGTGTGTGTTGTCATATGACAAATCTATTCAGTGCTTTAACAGTTTTGGCTCCACTGTAAAAATAGGAACAAATTACCCATACATTAAAATCTTAGCAGGGTGTCAAAGCTTAATGAATTTTCACTGGATAATAAATATCTCCTCTATCCCATATCAGATTATTAAATGCAGAACAAACAAACGTTCTGGTTGTGAATCCCACACAGAAAATATCTTTAGTGAGAAAAATATGCTTTCTTTATTCCAACTGAATAGTACCAGGATGTTCCTCAGCGAGTCACAGCATTTTAATCTTTAAGACAAGTGCATTCCAGCAGCCCTAGTTCCCAACCCATGCTACTACAAACCATTCTCTCCCTGCATTTGAGACACTTAATGAAATCCAACCACGTGTCATTCAAGGCCAAGACATTTTAATT
Source organism: Parotocinclus haroldoi (assembly GCA_034779995.1). Taxonomy (NCBI): domain Eukaryota; kingdom Metazoa; phylum Chordata; class Actinopteri; order Siluriformes; family Loricariidae; genus Parotocinclus; species Parotocinclus haroldoi. The sequence continues at coordinate 7,547 of JAUZST010018097.1, forward strand.
CATGGAGTTGAGCTAGAGCCATGCATTCCAGTTACCCCCTGCTTTGCCCTTGATGTTGAGGGAAATGGCTTCAGAATGGTACTGGCTTGAATGAGGAAAATTCCTGCCATTCCAGTGCACAGAGTAAATCAGTGTTATGTGCTAGTTTAAGCCAGCCACTTGCCATCTCATTGTAGTTCTGTAGGCAGAGGAAGTCTGGGTACCGCTAGAATGTGAACTACAGCTGTATGGCCTGCTGGAAGAAACTATGGAATAAAAAAAACTGCTATCTGACCACTGACTGAGGAGCAGGGATAGAGATATATAGAGAATATGGGGATACCCTGGTCTTGCGTTAAATCACATCTTTACAATAGCTAATCAGAAAAGCATCTCTGAATGCACAACATGCCAAGCCTTGAGTCAGATATAACACATTCTCTTCCTGCCTGCAAGAACAATCCATTTTGACTATCACAACTGGACAGCTAAAGATTAGAAACATTCTACCTGATGTGGTAAATCTCATATTCTACTATATGCCGATGACGTAGGGTCAGAATTAAATCAAACAGCATGAAGTCAATCTATCATGTTTAAGCAGGGCAGGCCTGTACAACGGATGTAACGGTGTGAATGTTTTTTGGAACATAATAGCTCGAATAGCAGTCGAAGATTGTTTGAATTCCACAGCCTATCCAAGTATTTTTGCCAAGATTTGTGTATCCCTTCACGGCCACTACTTACCATCGTCTATTGGATACTTCCAGAACAATAATGGGGATTGTCCCAAAGCACAAGTCATCTCATACTGGCTCTGTGAACATGACAATGGTTTCATTGTGCTTCAGTGGCTTTTCTAATCACCAGATCTGAATCCAAAAGGAGCACCTTTAGTATGTGGTAAAACAGAATATTGAGAATGGCAGCATGAAGAAATGTGCTGAGGTCTAAAGCAAACGCATGCCTGCACAAGTAGCAATTATTACTCTTTCTTCTTTCATTGAAGAATACAGATTTAAAAAATTCGATTTCTTGGCATGTCTACGCTTTGATCATTATATATTTCATCAAGTCATCATTTGCGCTTTGAATCACGCGTGTGTCACTCAGAAGAAGAGTTAAAAGATAGCTTTTTACATTTTTTATTATAATTTTCTTATTATTTTTAAGACCTCCGTCAGTAAAGCAAACAGACCGGATTGGAGTTAAACGGCATGTACCTGTAATTAAGCTCTAACATTACTGATGTTATGGGAAAGTTTACAACTGGGATTGGGGTAGCAGTTACTAGGCACTCTGGAGCCTAGTCCTTGATCAATGTCAGGAAGACCATAGGGAACTGAACTTGTGAAAGAGGAGTATAAAGTGTGACCATTAAAGAGCTAATTTAAACGTATACATAAGTAGTCTCTGGTTATAGCTAATATCAAAACTAAAGTCAAGCGCATGAAGTAGAACATCATGAGAAAGTCAAAGTCCGAAATGAATCTACTTCACAGAATGTATATTGTGGCTTATCCTTATTATTGCAGCCCAAAATGCATGGTCCCAATTTCTTAAATAGATCTGAGGAATGGAAAACCACTACAGCTCTCACACTGGCACTTGCAAAGCTCTGCAGTTGCAAATTAGTTCTCCATTCTTGAATGAAATTAAATTTATCCAGGAGAACGGACTTGTGCCCTCTTCTTCTGATATTCTTCGGCCTTTTGAACAGAAGCAGGATCAAACATCACAGAAGCAGAAATTCTTTTTAAGGGATTAAGGTCTGCATTGCTGGTCAGTCTAATCACTGAGCTCATCCATGAGCTGACAGCCAGCTCAGCCGGATCCCACAGCCATGACATATGTGTTATCTTGCAGGGCCAAGCAGAGCGCTGTGCGTTCAGCTAAATTACCAAAACAAAACAACAAGCTCCCTGATTTCCACTATCTTGGAAAGTGCTTAGTAGACTGATCTAGTGTGAATGAAACCTTTACATGGTGTTTATAGAAATGATCGCTCCAGTACTTTCCCATAAAAAAGGACACGGCAGGTCACAATGTGTCAAAGTGGATTTACGCTATGGTTAAATAAATAACTACGTTCACTGATTAGACTATACTATTGCTACTCTGGAGGTATTAAACACAAACTTGTGAAATAAAACAAGTAAAATAAGGTGGAGATTCAAGGCGCAAACAACCGTCTCAAAGATTTAGAAGATTTTCACATTTTGCTGATACCAATGATTTTCATAAGTTTCATAAGTCATGTGCTTACAACACTTACCATTCAGATGTGCTAAACATTTACATATGATAAAATACTTCCAGATTGCTGACATTGCTTCTGCATCTACCTACTCAACATAAAATTGATGCAAATTGATAGAGGGCCATGTAATCAGATTAATTGTACGAATACATCAGACCTGATACTGATATTGGTGCATCCCTAATTCACTTTTCTCATGGGGCAGAAATGTGAGATTTGGCAAGCATATAGTAAAAATACCATTGCTTACTGTAACTGTGGTGTTATTTTATTTTCAACTGATTCTGGTACTTCTGATCTCAGACATGATTGGTCACAAAACATCCTATGTATTTCAGTTACCACTGTTTTCAGGTTTTGGAATAAAAATGTTTGTTTCTCTCTAACAAATTAATAAGAAAACAAATAACCAATACTGAACTTGAAACATGGTACTGAAGCACTAGCTCTACCACACATTAAAACACCACAACTAAACAGGAACAAAAGCACAACATCTTAACTAAGAGCATTCAACAGCAGAAAATAACTGACTGGACGAAAAAAAAACAACTCATCGCCTAAAAGTGTGTAATACCGCCACAAACACGACTTAACATCTGCAATTTAATTTGCATGGACTGGACAAGTTTCTGGATGCAAGAATGGATGAAACAACTGCACAGTTCAGCCAGATTTCATGGATCCCTTCCCTGACATCTTGTTGCTCCAGGTAGAGGATTTACAATGAGCAAAAGGCAAAACCTGGTTGTTCAGCAACTCAGTGTAGGCTCTGTGGTTTTCAAACTTCAGTAACCCTAACCAAAGGACTAATTTCTATATAATTAAAACATCCCCAAAACATCGCAGAAACATCTTCAGCTTGAACCACAACTTGAATGTAGTCCTCATTGTAGGCTTTGATGGACACGATGCCTAGCATCGCTCACATACAGGTACATACATACATACACACACACACACACGTTCATCTCACCAGATAACATTTTTCCAGTCATGAACAGTCCAAGTTTTGTACCTTCCTACCTGCTGTAACAGAAACTTTTTGAGCAGAAGTGAGGAAAGGCCTCTTGCGTGCCACACTACTCAGTATGTTCATGGTATGCAGTTCCCTGCAGAGTGTTCTTTCAGAAATTAGTTGTGAAGGACCTACTTTGACTACAACAATTTTTAAACATGTTGTGAAACTCACTAGCAGTCCTTGTCCGTCAGTTCTATCTCGCAGTCACAATTCTGACAGGAAAGTCATGTACACTGGGATATTTGCCATTTGCTGGTAGACTCATACGAGTGTACACTTTAATACACCAGCAAATTCAGCTAGTTCCTTCACACTATAACCTTTGGCACACTCAAATGCAATTACTCCTTTTTGCCAATCATTAACCTCTGCTTTGCAACCCGTTTTCCACACATCAAAAGAGACATTCAGGGCACTCTACCACCACTTCTTAATCTATGAATCCTGTCGCACACCCCACAGGTATTTATAGTCTGGACATCCTCGTGCAACCATCTGCAGGAGCCTAAAGTTTATACCACCTTATTAGAATAATCATTCACTTTAATAGAATCATTTTTCACTTTCACACCTGCTTAATCCAGTTCAGGGGGGCAACACTGTGGCTCAGTAGCACCACCACCTCACAGCACAAAAGTCCTGGGTACAATGAGAGAGAGGAGTGGCCTGGGTCCTTTCTGTGTGGAGTCTGCATGTCTGTGTGGGCTTATTCCATGTACTCTGGTTTCCTCCCACAGTCCAAGGAAATGTGTTTTAATTTAATAGATTACTCTAAATTGTCATTGACTTGAGTGTATATAGTTTTGAGATAACCTTATGTATACATATAAATTTGTGTGTGTATAATCTGAAATGACCACTGATGCTAATAGCGACATTAAGTAAGCCAAATAAACAATAAACAAAAAACCTGAGATACCTGGAGATAAGGCAACAGTGCTAGAATAAATTGAAAACAAATTGTTGTACACTTGTCGGGACGGTAGACAGAATATAGATGGTTGGCATTTTATTTAAAGGGTGTGTGAGAGTTGGCACACATAAAAATGATTTTAAAGGACGTGACAAGTCCATGTTATATAGTTGATTGAAATAATTATAATTACAATAATTATAATTAAAATCAGCTGAATTTCCAGAACCATTTTTCATCTTTTCCTAACACAAAATTCAAACGTTATCCCCACACTTGGCTGAAACCATAAATTATACTTTGTGCCGCATTCCCCAAAACAATTTGTGGGAAAAACATTGTTCCCACCGACCCTTTTGTCAGCCAACTATAGTTTAAAGAAAAACAGCAAGAAGGGCTAAAAAAGATTAAGAAGTAAGAAAAGAACATGTCTGTCTAGAGCAGTCAGAAATAAATGTTAACAAATCTCTAATCAAATCCATCTGAAGCATTTATTAGGGAAATTCCCACTTTTTAAGGCAAAGACCATCTTTTCTATATGAAAAAAAAAAATAGAATATCAGACTGATTTAGGAATCTCCAGAAAGAATTTTAAAAACAACATCATTACTGGCACAAGTAAAAAATGTTCTCCTTTTTATCTATATTATAAACTGTCGATACTTAAACACCACATACCACACAGATGTGTAACTGCCAACACAACTAGAGAGCATTTGTTCCCGCAGCTGATAAAACGCACTAACCATAACGACCTGTGAAATGACTGCCACTCCCACAAAAACCACCACCAAGTCTGTAGATACCCAGGGCTTGTTTTCTAATTGGAGACAGATGGTGGAACTAGACATGTTTTCCCTTTCTTTTTCAAGATCATGTTTCTCTACAGGTGGTAATGTTTCTTAGCAGTTGAGATAATTTGGACACAATAAAATAAAGGCTTGAAGAATGAGATTAGGAAAATTGTATATTCCTCCCTTGTGGTATGCTTACTGGATTAAATAAACATGCCCAAAATAGTAGGTTCACTAATGTAAGAATGAGAGTTGCAAAATGGCTAATCCCCCCATCTACCTAACATAAAAAGAATGCTATAGCTCTAAAAAATGCTGTAAAAAACACATCCTTTAATAAACTTTTCATATCAGTCAGAGCGATGATGCATGCACAAGCACAGCATGTAGTATGCTTAAGTACAAATACACTTAGAAAGGAAAGAGTTAGCCAATCTCAACATTGTGTTGTAATATATTATTGTGAATCAAGTAGGTCCATAGCGGAAGGAAGTGATATCATGGCATACTCATAAGTATTGCTCAATTCATGCCTAGTAATGTGTTTGAGAGGCAATGTGACTCAAGGTAGATCTACTGCTTTAGTACTAGAATAAAAACATTTTCAGTGAAGGTGTTTGCATTTAATAATTTATCAGATTACTGCAAAACATTTGACAACAAATTTGGCAAAAACTATTTAAGAAGGCAAGTCAAAAATATGGTGGAGGTGAATATTTTTTAAATTGTCATATTGCGTCAGTGAGGCTTTCTACACACCCATACTATTGTCACTGTTTGTCTGTATTATAAACCATGTACGAAACATACCATGTACAAACCAGGTATGAAATAACATACCACTATTTAGAAATGGTGTCCAAACACTTTTGGGGCGAACAGTCCATTTGCCTTAAGGGGCCTGCCTGATTTACTGTTCAAAAATAACTTCAGTGGTAAATATTTATTTCAGAATTTTGATTGTGGGCAAGTGTTCATAAAGATGCCTTTATGATATCTAGTATGTTTCAGAGAATATTAGGGATGTAATAAAGCAGGTTAGATTTAATCTAAAAGAAATTGACAGTCTCAACCAAAAGCGTGAAATATTTTTTTATTCCATGCTTTAAATCTGTGCAGTTGTGACAATAAACTGTTAAAACAGTAGCAAAAAAAGTACAATTTACTAATCATTTAAATTACAACGATAGCCACAAAGAATGCTTGTTGCCTTTTACTAGCTCAAGCTGTGAACTTCCACAGCAAGTTTCAATTAACCACAGCTGTCCATAAGAGATCATTTGAGTTGATTCAGCTGGGTTTAATAGAAATGGCCACTGACATTGATGGTGCACATTTCTTGGAGAAAATTCCATGCAAAACTGACTGTACAACATGTTTGAGTCTAATAGGGCAGTACTTAAAGGACACACGAATACGCAAAACAAAATACTGTGTATTCATTTGTGATAAACTACATTGATTTTCAGCACAAATAATATATTTTTAAGGAAGAACGAATACATTACTAATGGGGTGTAAACTACAATCTCTGATCATGTAGATGTCATAGTACAGTGTTTTGATTCAATTTGTTCTCTGCATTGATGATGATGTGATTTATTATGTCGACTTGAGCACCGTAATATTTTGGGGGAAAATATATATATGTGTGTGTCTTGTATTGCAATGAATCGTGATATAATTGTATCATTACTCATGTATTGTCATGTACACAACAAATTATTTTCCAACGCCCACGCCTTATTACTACTATTGTTAATATTATTAAATAAACACATAATGTATTTTTGCAAACACACACACGCAAACACACACACGCAAACACACACACGCAAACACACACACGCAAACACAGAGAGAAAAATGATAACAGTTAATGTTAACAGATAACAATATGTTTGCTCTGAAAAGAATGACATGACCAATTACATAAACAATGCAAGTCATGATAAAATCTCAATGATCTTACTATTCATGGGAATGTAATGCGCTGAGACTTGTCTTAAAACTGACTGCATGGAAAGACTGGACTCCTCCAGATTCTGCAAAGGCCAGACAGTGAGAATTACTTCCTTAATTACAGCACTTCCGTTGGTTCAACAAGTCAAGCATCCAAGCAGCATGAAGCATAGCCTTTTAGACCAGTCTCCTCTCTTCCGTTGCAGCCAGGCTGTGTATGACCCCATGTAATAAACAGACCCACGGGATCATTGGAATACTCCACAGGACCCAAAGAGAACACAACGGCTAAAACCTGCTGCAAAACCTCTCTAGCAAGATGTCCTTTACGATAATGGAGAACAACTACTAAACTGACAACTGTGCATGGTCAAGAAGTGTGTTGCCTAAGACAGAGGCCTTATTATTCTAGCAGTGTGCTGCATGTTTATCTTGGATGACCTTATTCTTACCCTTGGAACCCCCCTCCTTTTTTCAAAGAGAACATCTCACTCTCCACAAACTCATTTACACAATATAAAAGGAGGTTCCACTTTCCCACAATTTACCCCATCACAGTTCAGCCCCCACACAACTCAGCTGCTGGCCGTCTGGCCTAATGTGGGATGGAGAAGGCTTCAAAATGCCATAATTCACTCAAGACTACATAACACTCTCACACACAAACCCATCATGACCTCAGTGACATTGGTTTATTCGGTTTTCTAACCACATTAGTCAAAACACAGTTTTCAGATCTACAACCAAAACGGCTTAATTACTCCATTGCCTGCAGCTTGAAAGGGCAGATTCAAAACAGACCCAACAACAAGGGCAAACCTGGTGGCTTTTAGCATTGCACTGAATGAGCGTAAAATAAAGAGGAAAATTGTCTGCTCTTTGCAGAAGAACACTTATTTACATATTTATCCTGAAGTGTTCAACGTCAAAGTCAAATTTATTTATACAGCGCATTATACAAAGGAGCATCATCTCAAAGCAGCTTTACAAATAAAAGCCCAAAAGGAGCAAGCACATGGCACCAGTGAAAAGGGAAAAACTACCAAAATGTCATAAGGATGAAACCTTGAGAGGACCAAAGCTCAAAAAGAGACCCATTGTCCTTGAGCAGCCTCATCAGCCGTGATATACACAAGAATTAAAAGAAGTAACAGCATTAAGTTAAGTAAACAAAAGATAAACAGCATGGTACCTCGGTTCTCAAAACCCCCTCGGAACTTGTCAAATTATCAACATGAGGAGGAAAAATGTTTGGTTCTCATTGTTTTCTAGGTACTGCTTTAACTTCTGTGTGTGAAGTTGTGCGACTCATTTCAGCCAGCAAATTGGATCACAGTTCAGTACACAGTGATTCAGATCAACCACAGCTCATACTCGGTGCAGATTTTTCCTCAAGTTTGTATTTATTTTTACATGTACAATGAGATATTTTTACTGCAAGTACTTCCCCATGGGTTCAAAAAAAGGTTAGGGATAACAGCCAACCAAAAGGAATACAGTGAGAACATGCTTGCTGGACTTTCATTCTGCAAGTAGCTGAGCAGCAGCAGTTTTTATTTTCAATCCATTATAATCAGTAAATTGCATGAGATTTGTTTGGCCAACTGTATGCTAATGTACATGTTTTAAACATTAAGTTACTCATCATAGACAATAATATAAACCACTCTACCAAACAAAATCCTCAGTTCCTAATACGTTCAATATAGGTTTGATTTGGCAGAACAAATCCCCATATGCCCATCGTAAGTCCTGCTTCTGCACCTGCACTACATATGTATATAATGCCTTATACAGTGAGAATTTGAGGTGGGGGTCTAATCAATTTTGGTACTCAACAAGCCTGGGGAAGTTATTGCCTACTGATATGGTCTGAGTAATGATCGTAAGTACTAAAAACCTTCCCCATATTAAAAATAACAAAGCAAACTGGTTAGCTAAATGCTAATAAACCACATTGGCTGATGCGTCTCATGAGTAAATGAGCAAGATTTCAGCCCAATCAATTTCATTAATGGTAAAATAAGTAGATATTAAGCATTGTTATAGTAACTAAAGTTACTTTTCATCATTCGTTTTTGAGCTTAGGATTAATTCACTGTGTGTTACTATTATTTAAACAAGAAAATTAAATATACAACTTGTAAATGTAAGAGAGATTTAGATTTAGATTCCACCACATTTTTCCTCGGTTTTTCAGATCATTTCAGATGCTGTTCTGTTGGACAACCAGCAAACTAAATAATAAAGGCTGTAACCAGTAACACCACAGTTCTGGTGCAATGCGTTCTTGTAACATATTCCAAGTTGCAACACATTATCTGAACACCAAATTAAGCAAGTGAACACTTGCATCCAAACTGTGTATATCGTTATACGTTTCAATTGACACCTAATTCAGGATTTACTGTATGGAATATAATTGTTCTGAAACAATTTTTGTGAGGCACTGTGGCTCAGTGGGTAGCACTGTCATCTCACAACAAGAAGGTGGAGTGACTTGGTTCATTTCTGTTTGGAGTCGGCATGTCATCCCCATGTCTGTGTGGGTTTTCTCTGTTCGAGTCCAAAGATATGCATTATGTTATTTGATTACACTAAATTAGACCTCAACCTGATTGTATATGACTGGTATCGATATAACCTTGAGTGTCAATGTAACCTGTTGTCTGTAATTGAATGATCTTTGAAAAACAGCAAAAAAGCATCTAAAATAACATACAAAATAACATACAAAAACCATATGAATCTGACAGAAAATGGTAAGCATTGGGAAGTGATCACACAATAACTCCAATTAAAGTCAGCTAGTGATTTAACATAAGTATACATTTTTTGTAACCTTTAATTGTACGTTTTGACAGCTCTAGAAGGCAGATAGCACGGCAGCTTCAGGCAGTTGATGCTGAAGTGAATAAACTACTATTAAACCATTTTAAAAGGACTTCATCAACTTTAACATCTAACCACAAAAACAAGGTATACAAACAGAATGTATCATCCAAGAGTAGTAGCCTTCTTAAAAAAGCACTTTGACGTGATTGTGCTTATAGTTATACTATACAATCACTATGCATACACTATATAAATAAAATTGCATCACGATTCATGAAATGATTTCAGATAGCTTTTGTTCTAGCTACACATCCACAATGTTAGACAGGTTTGTGTTACGTATCCTGCATGGCACACGTTTTTGGCCTGTATTCTCTGTACGCTGATAATAATAATAATTTCCTGTGCCAGACCAAAAAAAAACCCAGTACAGTTTAAAACAGTTCGGGAACAATCAGGTTTTTCAAGCATAGTTAAGTCTGTAAAATCTATTAAAAGACAACTTCTGCTGACCTTCACCACAGGTCAACATACCAAAGGCATTTCAGTCTCTTTCTTTGTATTGCAGTAGCAGGCTGCAAGTGTTCGACACTTGCAAACCAGACATTTAGAGAAGTGAAGTAGTCATGCTCAGCAGGAGGTGACACTGATTATAATGGCTCCGACTGTGACAGTTTTATATCAGGGCTTTGACTGAACCTGAACTCCCATTCAAGCTCAAATTATGTGGAATTATCCATTATGTGCTATTGTGAGCTACAATACCAGACTGGAAGACAAGGGGCAATAAAAAGCCTGTCGTTCTTCGAAGTTACAAACGTCTGCACACAATTACAGCAAGATGTGCCTTAATGAATAACAAAAGCATCTTAACTTACTTAACAGATTTTACACTTACTTTAGACAGCCAATTGCAAATCTATGACTATAATTAAGTTCCGTACACTTAAAGATATACACTGGTCTCATCAGTAAAAACCCACACCAGCCACAGGCGAGTTCAAAAGACAAAAGAGAACTTTCACTTCAGGATCATGTTAATCTTAGATAAAAAAAAAAGGACTCCTCAGGCATACTGGCTTGTCTCACTTGAGCGTGAATGGCACTGAGAGTGACAAAAAAAGTATAAATATTAGGCATGCTTTTCTCTTTTTCCATTACACAATGCATCACTGTTAGGATCAGGGCACAGGGAGGAGACCTCTATTGTACCTGTTAATGCTAAAGTAAACAAAAAAGCAAATAGACCTGCACACTGAAATGAAACAGGAATTAGCGCTTATGTTACCTACACCATATAGACTGTGTGGTCAGCTCTACAAACAATTAACCATCTGCTCCAAATCAATCGACGTTTTAAACATACTGAGGTAGTGATTGGAGAAACTACCTCAAATTAATCTCATCACTAAGTGAACACTTTACCTCGATTACAATTAATGAATGTTTTTTTTTTTTTGTTGCTTTTTTGCCCTCATGGCTCATTGACAAGGTTTGTACAGTAAATATGCTCAGCTATTAAAACCAAGATTCTTATTTCTAATACAAAAACTTGATATAATTGTGTTTGTAACTGAAGGAAACACCTAAACAAACTATTTATAGTTGTTTATTAAATGTAAACCAACTAAAATCAGCCCTTGTGATGCAGTTGGATATGGCATTAGTTATGTCTTTCCATCTTCTTAAATCATTTTTTGATATTGTGTATCATTTAAGAGAATAAAAAAAAACAAAATGTAAAAAAATGAAATAATCATCTTGTACCAGAAAACATGGCTTAATGGTTCAGAATGATGGTTTTGATTAATTTACGATTCATTGCCAAGCCTCTTTTTGAAGCGTGTTTATGTTTAGTATCATTGACTCTTCTCTGGAATTCCAAAGACAAACCAGTATGTGCATGTATTTTTGCGGAATAACTCATCAAGAGAGATCATCTGAGGAGAATAGAATGCACAAAAATACTGCAGCCTGGACAACACATTCTTTAAAAACAGCCATTAAACACAAAAGCTTATCAAGACCAAAGTTCAGCGGCCAGTGATGCTTTCTTCTGTAAAAGCAAACACGTATTATCAGTTCTGTACCTGCCAGCCTTGCCAAATCTTTCTCTAGAACCAAGGTACAGTGTCTGATGAAAGGCATGTGAGCTAACTGTACTGGATGTTTTACAGGAAAACCCTAAAAAAATACAAACTCAACAAATAAAAACAGTGCATTATATTACCTGTTTTCCCCCATACACAGAATATGCACAGTGCAGAAACAACACTGACGGCAGTGCTTTAGTACAGCACAGTACTCAGTAGTTAGTGGGTTATCTTCCATGTCTACGCTAAGTGATCATATGGAATGTGATGTTACAATCTCACTGCACATCTGACCTTTCATACAAGCTTCACAGAATGAAAATCTTAGACTACACAGTGGTCATTTGTGCTCGACTCAGATTTTATGAACTCTGTAGGTAGCAATCCAACAATGGAAATTTCATCATGCTGGAAAGGTGTTATTATTTTATGTGTCCTCTTAATCTCTTGAGACTCTGAAAGGATACATAATTCAAATCTGGATAGCCGAATTTCTAAGAGTCTTGAACTGTTCCCAGGAAAAAAAATGTACTGTGAAATTTCATAGTAAAACAGTAAAAAAGTTTTAATGTGAACTTTGATCAAACTTTGAAAGTACTACAGATTCTGGACGGTAATTTTTCCACTTCATGGTTCCACTGTCAAATTTCATTAGTACAAACATAAACTTGGTTGACTATGAACCGACCACAAATTATTTCACAGTTCAACTATTGATTTTGATGGCAATTTGGCCATTTTATGGTTCTCTTGTCAAATTTTACAGTACATTTTTTCCTGGATCTTTTATAAGAAAGATTGGAAGTAATACTCATTTTAGGAAAATATTATAATAGACAAGGGAGCATGAAAATTACAATGTTTGTGACCTTATTTGGTGAACACTTTATACAAAAAAAGGATCTAAACCATTTTAGGCATCATGGGGAACCAAAAGATCTATAAAGAACCACAGAGCAGGAGCTGTTTAGGAGATCCCTTCAAGAAAACGTCTCACTTATAGTTATCATGTTATCACTCGTGGAGAAAGTGGTTCCTCAATCATTCAAATTAGCTTCTTAAAGTGGCTCAACAGAGGAAATCTTATAGCAGAGCTATAGCACGTATAGCAGAAACAAACCTAATATTTGCCAACTAGAGCTGTTTTGAAGTGAGCGTAGTAAAACAATGACCTTTTGGGATTTAAGAACCACTTTCAGGTACCTGAAAGTACCTTTATAGCCCTTATAATTGTAGAAATTGTTTGTTGGAAACTTTAAGAATGCATTCAAAGAGGGAACATCTATTCTAAAACTGTGCAAAGGATTGCCAAGCATGACTTCATGTGAAGGGCCCGAGAACCCAAAAACAACCCAAAAGCACACCAAACTTAGTCAGTCTGTCTGCACTGAAGTCTACTTAAGCAAGTCCGCAGTAGCTGACATGCATCAAGCGTCACACACTTTTAATAGAAATTAAATTAAACTTACCAATGGCAGGTCTAATTCTTCACAGTGAAGGAAGTCTGCCATGAGTCGCACGTGGCATTTAACCTATTACCTGTTTAAATCCTTAGATCATCTGTTTCGCACAAACCCGCTTGGTGCATCGCAGCTCCAGCATGTACCGCACAACTTCTCTTTACTCTACACTTTCACAGACGCACAGCTGAACTCCGCCCACTCACTGCGTCACATTTACAGTGCGGTCTAAAGGGGCGTGGTAAACTGTAGCGCAGATTTACAAATAAAAACAGAGGCAGCTTTCTGGTAGCGATTTGTTTTTTAATTAGCAAAACCTTTACACATGCCTTTAATTGTCCATGCCCTTGGTGAGGTTGGCGATTTGATTTAGTGGACAGAGCAGTGTTTTATAATTCGTCATTAATTACACACTTCAAGAAATAACAACCAACATTACCCAGGTTATAAAATGTACCTACAGTGCACGTACGTTTTTTTTTATCTTATTAATGTAGATGCACTTGTTTAACTGTATGTAGCCTAGATGTTAGTCTTAACATATTTCAGTCTCCCACTTCCCCGCCCGTCTTTAAAAAGAGATAAACACTTTACATTTCACGTTCATCCCATACTCTCATACTCTCTGTGATATTCTTGCACCACTGTGCCACACACAGAAGCAAATCCTACTTTAAACATACAAACCATATCCCTGCTGAAAACCCCCCCAGCAAAGTACAGCATATGTTTTGGTTTGAAAGCTGATATGCTCCTCAATTAGCAAGAACACAGGAGTTCAAAGTTCCACATTGGCCGATGGTGGTTTCTGCTGGTTAGTGCTGGTATGGTGATGGTTTAGTCAGTTAAATCAAATGGTCTTGCCTGAAAAGCTGGTTGATAAACATACCAAATGTCCAACACACATGAGATTGTTTTCTCTTTTTTTAAGCATGGACTGTCCAATTAGTTTTGTTGGTACACCATGTATTACTGCAGTTATCTTTTTAGATGCACCATTTGTGTTAATCCTCTGTTTGCTGGATGTATTCGGTTCCCTAAAAGAGCAAAGACTGGCATCTGGATCCTGACATAACATACTGACCAAAAGTGGACTCTCATTGACATCTGTCATTTCAGCCACTCTCACTGCAGACTGTTAAACGATATAAAGCAACACAAGTTTCTCTGCGTAGCCATAGGCAAACAGTCACAGTACAATGAGGTTTGCTGAACACCTCAGTATGACACTTTCACAGGTTTCCACCTCTTTAACAGGTTGGTTTATCAAATATCTGCCCTGCCTTTCTAAAGTTCTGTAATTTGTTTACCAACTTTGATAAAAAACCTGGCAGTGCCCAACCTGACAGTCATGTAACAATGTTTAAAGGCTTTTGTAGCAGCGAATTACAGATAAAGCCTGTATTAACACCCTGTTTTGTGTTTGGCTATACAGGTGACATTTTGGAGACTGGGTGGTTATCAGAAGCATGAGATACTGTGCTAGTGGATATACTGGATAACCAGATTTACCAGAGAGAGATGGCCATCAGTGGCCATCATGCACAATCAGCAAGACCATGCTTTCTTCTTGGTTAGCCCTCCACGTAAAATAAGCGTGACAAAATCTACACAAATAAGGGGTGTATGTCTGACCAGATGCATAGTCTCAATGTTGAGTATGTGCTAATATTGGGGCAGATTTCACAACCACAAATACTGCTCCCTTACTTTTTGTGAGCAGTGTAGCTTAGCACCGTTTTACCTACTATTGACATTTCAGAACATTCCAACCAGTTTTTGCGCAAGTTCTCCCTCTGCTGGCTACATGTGGAAACACAGATTGTAATATGGCGAATTATGAAGGGGTCCTTTTTTGTCCATTCATAAAGTACCACACATATGAGCATACATTCCATATTTTATTGACGTTTTAAAAATAGAAACTTGAGAAATGTCTCAGATACACTCATACATACTCAATAAAAAACAGTATTTCCTTAGCAACTATTTGAATCGGTCTATATTCTTTGCATCCTTTGTAGTTCCTTGTGCTTCGTCGTCCCATGATTGATTGCGTTTTTGCCAGTTCCTATGTATGGATTGCATACATTTTGCTCAGTAGACAACAAGATGATGCACCCATTAATTACAGAGTCAAAATAGGATTTGAAAAGACAGCCGCTAGATATCAAAAAGGAAGCAATATTAATATTGATTTCCTGGGAGAAAGACAAATACTATGCAGTTAGTTAAAATCATATTAAAAAAAAAAAAAAAAAACCTTGCGTGTCAACATGGTGTGAGGATAATCAAGATCAGATGGCCCACTAGATATAGATATGCCACACTTAACCAAAGCCGTTTTATTCTCTTTATAGATGCATACATTTTATGTTACGTTAAATTAGTCATTGTGTAAAAAATGCAAACATTACCTTTCTATGGTAAAAAGTTGCTATGTATGCCAAAATATTTTATCACATGCCCAATATTAAAGGTACACTCACTATATAGAATGGATTGCATATTTAAAAAAAAAAAACTCTCTAAAATGCAGTTAAATACCAATCTAGCATCTTATGTTAGCAATGTTTTCAGTAGCAATTGTCAGCATTGGAGTGTTGCATCCTTAATCATCCACACTTTAAATCATTTATGAAAGTCTATTTATTACATATTCATATTTTAATGCAATCCATCAGAACTAGGACTCGAGAAACAAAATCTAAAATTCTCAAATGAAGAAACAAGCCAAAATGCTATAATTTGGGCAAATAAACAAAAAAAACCTTCTCCAAACACACAAACAGTTTAAAATCTTTCCAGCAACTATACTGCTCACAAACAGTAGAGAATATTTGAAAATGAAATAACCCCTAATGAAATACTCCCTAATATTTGTGAGCAGTGTATCACTGTTATACGTTCTTAAATTTTAAGCCTGTACCTGACTAACTGACCCTCTTGGTAACGCAGCTCTGCCCATTTCATTTATTACAGCTTTAAACCTGAGTACAGAGTTGCTATACAACAACCTGATAAAGCAGTACATAGAATAATACGACTAATAAAACACAACATTTCACTGGTTATGTACAGAATATAACTATTAAACTAAAAAAAACAAACAAGGTTAATATAGACTGCAACCATTACCGTGCCTCATTAACAGAAACATATTCCACACTGGATTTACAAATAAAATAAGTTCTGATGATCATAAAAGAGTCTGGTGAGTATTAGGAGCAGTGGTTTCCACTCTCAGCCCTGTTTTGCATGGTTGGTATTAGTTTCCCTGCTCTAACATTCTGAATTTCCTGCTCGGTAAAACCTCTAGCAAAAATGGGACAAGCTGAATCACCTGCGTTAAAGCAGTGAAAACGCTAAACTGTGCTGCTGTAGAATGGTGCTTAACAATTCCAAAGTTGAGTATGACCACTTTTTTATCTTTCCCTGCATTAACACATCTTACTCAATTCATTACAGAACCATCAAGCTATGCATGTTTTAGAGCAGAGGCAGCACACTGTGCTGGGATTGAAAACCACCATGGAAGGGAATCAGATGGGTTTGGTTGTGCTGTTGTAGACAAGTTTCTCCGTGTCATCTACAGGATGCAGATGTGTGCCATTTGCAGCAATGTACTTTTGCCTTGGCTGTCGCTGCTTCTTATTTTTCAGGAGGCAGTAACCGATCACAATCAGCAGGATCAGGATGGCCAAGCCCAGTGCCACAGCTATGGCTATATAAACTGTACAAAAAGGACAACAGAGAAGACAAATTACCAGAGAGGTTGTTACTGAGGTTTCACCGTTTATGTACTTATATTATGTAATAGAGCTAAAGTTTTTCATCCACATAGTGATATTTTGGCCATTTCTTATGCTTTTGTTTTCTGCTATACGGGTACGGTGTGTGCCGCATAATAACGGTGGTCAGATACGGTTATTATCCTTAGTACAAAGATAATTAACCTACTTAACCCTTGTATTATCTTATCACATACATTAGATCTTGTAGTATAGCAGTTGTAATGACGCACAACAGCATAGCCTCTGATGCATACAGTTTTATTAAACACATGCAGTATAAACATGTGAAGACTGAATGCTGAGCAATGAAAGGATGGCAGCACTGAGTTCATGAGTAGTCTTAGTAAGTAGTCTTACCACTCAGGTGTCATCTTTGGTGCATTTTTCCATTTCAAAATTATCCACACATTCTCTATTGGGGACCAGTTAAACTATGTCAGTACAGTAAATGTCCCCCCTTCTTCTGCAGTCATGTTTTGTAATTTTTTTGCAGCAAGTGTAAAAAAAATGGATATCCCTGGCCAAGTCTGGATGGTACTTTTGGTCTTTGGGCTAGACTGAGCCGCCTGATGACAATACATATTTTCACAGTGTGATGATGCATCCCAGATGCCTCCAAGCAGAGACATTTACCCCAGAGTGGCTGCATTTATAATACGGTGTTCGAACAACATCTAGATTATATAGCATACAGTTCTTGTTTCTCTCTCTGTGGTGCATTGGTTTACAGACAAGTGGGAAATAATCAGCAACTACCCCGGACCCACCCATGGTGCTTGTGCTGCACAGTGACTACAGATCCAGAGCACATAATTGACCTGCTCATCATCCTCATCATCACGACAGTGCTTTTAAGTAGCATGATAACAACTGATTTGTTGTTTAGCATTCACAGCACTGTATGCGTTTAATAAAACATTCTGCACATTAGAAACGCTGAACTACAACAGCTAATGTATATAGCAAGGTAAAATATGGGTTTAGTAGACAAATTACCTTAAAAATAATACAAGATCCTTATGGACCACCAATCATTATGTAAGTGCATGAGGTTTAAACTGATATTATAGAGCGGATATCTGTATGGACTATATAGAGACAACCTCAGAAAAAAAGTTTGAGATAGTATGGAAACTGCAAATAAACAATAAACGCAGCGTTTGACTTTGTCTACACTGCAGACTGTATCCATCAAAAATATTTCATGTTTTGTCTGGTCATTTGTTCGTCGTTTGTTATTATACGACCATTCCTGTATTTAAGGACAGCAACACGTTACAAAAACGTTGGCACAGGCGAAAGCATTTATCACCATGTAATGTTGCTATTCCTTCTCACAACACCTTTGGCACAGAGGATTCAAAGTGATTTAGGGTTTCAGATGTTATGTCGTCCCATTCTACATGCAAATAATTTCAATTTTTAAATTCTCCACACAATCTCTTTTGGGGACTGTGTCAGGACTCTTGGTAGGTCAGTCCAGTACCAGTGCCCATTTTTCCACAGTCATGTTTTTGTAATTTGTGCAGAATGTGGGTATGGATTGTCTTGTTGAAAAATGCATGGATGTTCCATTGCATGGATGTCTGACCACGATATGTTTCCACTTTGTGATGGTCCTTCCCAGATACCACAGAGAAGACACATTGGTCACAGAGGAGTCAAGACTTTGGACATCTTTCTGGACATAGCTAACATAAGAAATCATTTTTAAAGACTACTTTTTCTTTGTGATTGTTACTGCAGTGCTTGATAAAGGTTTGTCAAAAGTAATCCCTTGCCCATGTGTTTATATCAGATATTGATAAAGTACAGTTCTTTAAACATGAAAATCCACTTCCAGTCTTTTTTGAGGAACACTATTTTTCATTATTTCAATTGTTTTCTCACACATTTGACCCTCTGGCCGTCTTTGCTCATCAAAGTCCCAAAGACCTTTTCTGTATACTGACTTTTTACCAAATCATGATCACAATCACAGATGACATCATTTGTTTGAAATCACATCATTGTTTAAGTTTTTACCTAATTACAAGCTCTAAATCACCCTATTTTTGGAACATGTTGCAGGCCTGAAATACAGGAATGGATGAAATATCTCAGGATCATAAAGTCTGTAATGAAATAAAAGTCAAAGTACATGTAGGACACATAAAAACCAGTCTGGCTGTCAATACAAAACCTAATTCATTTATTTTCACAGCTCATTCATTTTAACAGGTGCAAAGCTGGAAGCAACCCAAGACAGGGCTTCAATTGATCGCAAAGCACATGCACCCCGTTTCCTTCAACCAGAGGAAACAAACAAAGCGAGAGAACAAGTGAAGTCCAAAAGTGAACCAGGGATCTCTGGACTTCTGAAGTCACAGCACTCAGCCACTGTGCTGTCATACAAAGCCTAATTCTAAACACAATCATTAGTGAGACAGAGAGCATTGTGAGGGCAGTC
This sequence comes from Parotocinclus haroldoi, assembly GCA_034779995.1. Classification (NCBI taxonomy): domain Eukaryota; kingdom Metazoa; phylum Chordata; class Actinopteri; order Siluriformes; family Loricariidae; genus Parotocinclus; species Parotocinclus haroldoi. The sequence continues at coordinate 27,107 of JAUZST010018097.1, forward strand.
ACTTACCAGAGTCGTTGTCCTCTGCAATTGATTTCTCATATATTGCCCGGTTGCCGTAGGCATCTTTTTCTATAGTAGGATTGTCACACATTAAGTAGGATTAACACACGTACAGTGGCATTAGAAAGTTTGGGAACCCCTTTAAAACGTTCTAGAAGTATGTACAAATATGACCTAAAACATAATCATGTTTCTGCACATTTTAGAAATTTGCATTAGAAATTAGAAAAGAAAACCCTGTTAAACAAATTAGATATAAAATTATTATACTTAGTCATTAATGTCTTCAGAAAATCATCCAATATTACATATACGCATGCAAGTATGTGAATCTTTGCTTTCTAAGTCCAGTTCGACCCAATGCATGGCTATATTTCCAAATAAAAAAGCTGGCAGACTATTGCTGCATGACCTATTGTCTCATAAGATATCTTAAGAATGCATTGTTTTTATTCCTACAGACAAACATCTTACCTAAAAAAATAAAATAAAAAATAAAAAAAATAAAAAATTGGTGAAAGTGTGATGGAATTTTAGATCATAATTATGCAGAAATCTAGACCATTCTAAATGGTTAACTGTAAGATCACAGCAGTTATATCATAAGAAAGTTTCATAAGTTGTTTTCATCAAGAAAACTGGGTGGAATCATTTCCATATCTATGCAGGAGGCAAAAGGTTGCACTAAGAAAAGAGCTTTCATTTATAACTTACCGGTCACTCCATTGCAATACTTCATGCACTCAGACTCAAATTTGAAGCGGTTATTATTGCCACCACAGGTCCCATAGTTGAAGCGATGGCACGTCCGAACATACGGGTTGTAGTACCACATCGTTTCGCTGCCACGGCAAGTGCCTGTGACCGGAGGCTGTGTGCAGTGATAAGCTGCAGTACCTTATTAGTTTGGACAATGACAGAAAATGAGAAAAATAAGAAACTCATACTGATTCTGTTACATCATGTATGACTGGACATAAAAAAAAATCTTAAAACTGCAGGGAGACCTTTATCCTCATCTGAATCCAGGTCAAGCAAACGACGAAACCTTGAGTCATCTGCACAGGAAGAGAAAGAACGCAGGAGAATAACTTTAGAATTGGCAGCAGATTATGTAGGGACTGACCAATATATAGTGCTTGACGTATACTACTGGCCGTTTTAAGGGAGCCATGATCAGATCTGATGTGACGCCTTTAACTGTGATGTAGGAAACCCAAATATACTGCTCCAAATTTTCTTGACATTATCCTATTTTTTGTGAGCACTGTACATAAAGGGAACAATTCTTTACTTTAACGTTTCCTTAGTTACTTATTAATACATCATTAAAACTGCACCTGTTAAGCACACTTAAGCCTGCTAGGTGGCGCTAATCGCTCACTGCAGCATATACTTGGCCTTAACTCGCAGTGATCAGACCAGAGAGCAGCTGTTTGTGCGCGAGATTACAGGTTACTAAAGTACCACAATTAAATAAATGCAAGGGCATGAAGAAGTATTCAGTATTTTGTTATTACATAAACGGGGAGTTACTGACATTTGTTCATCATTCATTGTTTATGTACTATGTTACTTTTGTAACCTTTCAGATCTAAACTGGCTGTAAAACAATTTATTCACCTACTAAGTGCTGTACTTCATCTAGCTTATTACAGGATATGTGGTTTTAATTTTACATCATTTTGAAAGTACCACAATCTACTGTTTGTAAACTGGAATGGTATTTTATTTTTAAAGCATACACTCAAAGACTGAAATTGACTATTGTACCAGTGAGCCAGCTGTCATATTGCCTATGGCCTTATTCTTTATCTAAGAAAGTTCTTGGCTAATCTTGCAGTACAGAAAGACTTTTGATACCCTTTCAATTTGTTCACATTTTACATCCCTCATAATTGCTATTGCAATTATCATGACTGAATCTGAACTTTATGGCAGAGCTTTCAAACTTTTGATCAGACTAAAGAATCTTGTTCTTCACAGTCTGAAATTTAAAGGGTTTTTTTCTTTTACTGAGGTCTGCTCTGCTATAATGTCCAGATTGGTGGAGTGCTGCAGTGATGGTTGGTATACACATTTTTTGCAGTGGTCTTGAAAAAAATGGCACTTACAGTTTTCACATGTCGCCTCATCAGAGCCATCACTGCACTGCTTGACAGAATCACATTCCAGCTCTTTGTCTATACAGCATCCATTAGAACAGGTGAACTTCTCTGGTCCACAGGGTACTCCGCATTCCTCCTCAGCTGACAGAAACCAAGTGTGTGTTCAATTAATTTGAAGGTGTTCATTCATAGCACATACAATATGATGTCTACTAGGTTTTGGTGATAATGCAGAATAAATACAATTGTTTTTATTTATGGAAATAAAATATAATGCAAGAGGAAGCAGTTACAACATATTTTAGCTGTATTTTTTCCACAATATTATCTCCAGAATTAACAGACAATGAGCAGCTCCCCAAAGGTTTAAAAAAAAAAAAACTGAGGTAAGACGAAAATTTTAATAGAATTTTCCCCTGCCACGTTATACTCATATACAAGCATGGAATTTGATTTGTTTGATACATTTTGCTGTCATTCATTATAGCAAATTAGTGGTTCAAAACTGAGCCAGGGAATTAAAATGCAATTTACATTACAGCATAAAATTGGAATGCTGAATTCAGATTGCAAGGTTACTGCAGTTTCTGGTTCTGTTGAAGCATCCAAAATGCAGGTTATGTGTTCTTTGTCTCACGGTGCCATGAGCCAAGTAGAATCAAAACAAGATGAGTCATATTACATATTAGTCAAATCACAGAGTCAAACTGATGGTATGCAGATCACCAGGGCTTGGTACCAGTGAGCAAAAGCCAGTGAAAATACTAGGTGCAGACGCTAACGACTCTGTCTCTGTCATAATGCTCTGTTTTTCCAGTTTCATGTTTAAATTAAGCTGTTAGCGGAAAATGTAAACATAAATTTAGTGGCTTAGAAGGGAGTCCTGAATACAATGCTTATAGTACATGTACGCTAAGCTAAGTTTCTGAAGTTATCTGTATGTTGTTTTGGAATTTTAAAGTTGGCTTGCAGATTTCCACGAAGACTCATTGGTTTAAACCAAGACAAAACCCTGTTTTATTCATTTCCAATTTGCGCAGGTTCTTCCGTTTCTTCTTGCTTCACTTTAGGAAAAAGGTGTCAGCATTTGACAAACTAAAACTACCGCAAGAGGCCTGTATGCAGAATCAGTTCTCTTTTTGTGGTGATTGAGGTGAAAACGTCTCTATGGTTGCTTCCATTGTAAGGAAAAAAAGATGTTGCAATGCCTGGTAAATCACCAGACCAATTTGTGTAAGGAACTGAAGATCAGAGTAAATCAATGGGTTTATACAAGTCTTCAATATTTAAAGACTGTCTGTCTGTGAGAAAATGTAACGATGCTGTTGGAAAAAAAAGGCTTCTGAGATGCGCAATAAACACATTTAAGATATTTAATACAAATGTTCAATACATTTGTCATTTATTGTATGAACTGCATTTAACTTAAAAATAAGCTATATCTTTAGCATTTTATCAAGTTAAAAATACCAATGCCGTGTTCATGCCAATAGTCACCCTGACATTATGTTTAAACACAAACTGTTGATGTGTTTAACAATTTTCACCATATGTATGAAGAACTTGTGGTCTTTGCTCTTGTGGCTGTCTGAACTCAGATGGGTGGGTAAGGGCACTACTGGATTGAGGATGTTATGACTTGGCTACCAAATCTGCTTGTTTGTTTCCTTTAAGGCTGAGTTGTTATGGGACTCAGCAGAACTTTATGTCATAGCTGTGGCTTTGTAGTTGCTTTAGTTTTAGGGTGATTTTTGCTATTATCAGGTATTATTGGGACATTGAATTTGAGCAGATCAAAAAAAGTTGAGCTGGTGGTTTCCATGGATAACAGTCGACTCATATCATCTTCAAATTAGCCAAATAAGTCAAATTACTCAGAGTAATCGCCAAGCCAGGTATATTTAATTGCCAGTCATGCAAGCCTGGTTTAAAAATTATGTAGGCACATACAAACATTTTTATTAAGATGCCATTTCTAAGATGAGGAAGTGCATTTGCTGACTTACCAGGAGCTATTGGACCTAGTCGTCCTGATGGAGACGGATTATGAACTGTAAAAGAGAAGAGGACAATTTAAAGCATCAACGTTAGCAGTGCAGTCTTATCGCAACACAAACTGTTCATGTCTGTTGTGTCTTTATGTGCACGCCACAGATTTCCCTTCCATCCTATTGAGTTCGATTTCGTTTCCTTCATCAGCATTGTTGTAAATTAGCATTTATACACTTTTTGACATTTATGAATCAATGCAGAATCGTTTTCTTCTGTATCTTGATGCATTTAAGACAAATAATATTTATAAAGCAAAAAAGGTCATACCTGAGACCTTGTCACATGCTTTCAAGCATTCCTCCTCTGACAGATAGTTGTTGCGATTTTCTTTGCAGCCTCCAAAGCTAAACCGCTGGCACTTCTCTGATGCTGCATTGTAGTGCCAGCGAGGGAAGGACCCACGACATGGGCCTTCCTTCTTAGGAACCAAGCAGTGGTCTGGAAAAAGGAAAAAACATAAAAAGGATGAAAGGAAACATGAGCTGGCCCATCAAGTACATTAAAGCCTGTAAATAAAAAAAAAACGTACATAAACCATGTTATACTTTGAACATTAAAAAGTTAACATTAAAAATTGCCAATTACCTGGTGCCAACAAACATTTTGTTAGTAGAATTGAACACAAGATTTCCTGAATTAACTGTTTAACTAGACTGGCTCAGTTTCACATGTAATTTCTTTATTAGGAATTATAACCTGATGACAATTGAATCTTGAGTTAAAAACCCACTAACTAGACCCAGTATACTTAAACTTGACTGAGCTTAAAAATATCATGTGGTGCGACCACATACATGTCCTACATTGGACTGTTTTATGTGCATTTACATGCAGTTGATGATTTATATAAATAAAGTATGTTATTTTAGTTATATTTTTGAAACTGCAAGTTATGTTTATTCTCTGTACAATATCATAAAAATACAAAAGCTATTTTAAATTTTTTTATCATCAAAATTACTTATATTATGTTATGTATATGTACTATGTAATTATATGTACTTTGTTTTAATTTCTTAAAATGATAAAATACACTTTTTTTTGATTGATAAAATACACTTTAATAAACGTTTTTGTTCACAGTAATTCTGTAAAATGTTAATAAAATCTTATTCACATCTATTTTTAATGGAATTAATGGTATTACATTTAAAATAAAGTAACTTCTGTGGTTGAAATATTAATGGCTGATACAGTATGTTCAAGTTAATTGCATTTTTAAACATTTGTATCAGTTTTATGTGATTTACACAAATGACAGATTTACAAAAAATGACTTATCTACATTTAAGCTGCTGAAGGATACATAGTACAACAAAATTGAGACAATTAACTTATAAGTAATGTAATTACTTTGTTTCTAGACAATTTATTTTACTGAGAACTTGTAAAGAAAATGTTCAGAATGTTAAGGAAATTAATTAATTAATAAATCACAGTCGCACCACATGACATTTTTTAAGCCAAGGCCAATTCTTCTAAATGAAAAAAACACTAAAATCACATAAGCTAAAGCTTTTATATGAATCTATGTGTACACAAGATTTTTTAAAAAGTTTTAACAACTGCAAGATATTCATATTTTTTTAAAACTTTTTTTCTTTTATACTTTTTTTAGCAGATAAATATTTTACTTTGAAATCTATCACAATTCACATCCAAGTTAAGCCATAGCATATCTTCCTTTAAAATGGAGTATATCTTAAGTTTTTCCTAATGCTGAAGGCATGTCGTACTGAGTTTTTAAAATTGATGATCATATTTATAAATATGAACATGTAGGGCTTCTCTTTCTTAGCACGACACTATAATGGAAAACCAGCTCAACCAGTTTCATAACCTCAGCCAGGAAAGCAAGTCACACTTCTAGGTAAAATTATTTCTGTAGAAAGCATGTTCACATTTAATTAAGTAATAATATATGAGAGATCTCCTCAAATGAGAGTTGCTAACATATGAGATATATATATATATATATCTCACACACTCACACGTTCTCTCACACACACACTCTCTCTCTCACACACACACTCTCTCACACACACACACACACACACACACACACTCTCTCTCTCTCTCTCTCTCACACACACACACACACACACACACTCTCTCTCTCTCTCACACACACACACTCTCTCTCTCTCTCTCTCTCACACACACACACTCTCTCTCACACACTCTCTCTCTCTCTCTCTCTCTCACACACACTCTCTCAGATCG
>JAUZST010018108.1:0-33484 GCA_034779995.1 Parotocinclus haroldoi
TGGAGGAGTTGGTACAGGAAGTTCAGGGCAGTGTGGTACTGAGGACATATATGAAGGACTGTCAGGATACGTTACAGGCAGTGCATTTTCGCCAGTGCGACATTTGGAAGGGTCCACCATGCAGAAGTAGCGATTTGTTGAGTGATCAGTCGGTTCACGCCAAATTCTTGGGATAGCAAAATGCATGGCTCTCTTCTCTCCCTTGTACCTATAAGCAGACAAAATAAAATTTGGACTGAGAATTTGATTTAGGCCTATTTCACACTAATGACTAGTGATATGTATGAGATTAACACAGTTTGAAATCTGTTATATACCAAACAATACAATATATCAGTATATATTGTATTGTTTGATATATTTAACTACAACATTGAAATTTGTGAAAAAGTGTTAATTAAAGCTTTTAAGCTTTAACTGATTTCAAAATTTTGCAAAATTCAAATAAAAATCTGCTATTTAAGAGAGGAGCATTTATCCACTTACCTTCAAGAGTTTTCTTGCAGTGCTCATGAAGAGGCCATGATTTGTCTTGGTCACCAACAGGTATGCCGAAGTATGGTTTGTAGGCCTCACACATCTTAGCAGATGCTTTCACAGAGTACTTTTTCGCTCTTGTCTTAATAAATTGGCCACATACATAGCAAAATGCGTCTGCTGGATGCATGCCATCTAAATTGACTGAGTTGCTGTGTACTGTAAGGAAAAAGGACGTCTCTCCAAACTTGATAAAAAAAATGGTCAATCTTTATTCCATGCAGTATCAAAGTACAAGAGTGTACTGAGGATTCACGGAGCAAGACTGATCACCCGGTACCAGAATAAGACACAATATATACATTTGAAAGTAGGGGTCCTTCCTAAGATCCTCCTGTAATGGGTGTGGGGTGAAGTGTGATTACTGTCTTTATTAGAATCTGAATAGATATTGAATTCACACCTGTCTGTCTAGGTCAATTCCCCCCTGTGATGGCCGGCCGTTGCCCACTTACTATGCAATCCCAATCAAGTAGATTCTGTCTATAGTGGCCATATATAACTGTATTTATACAGCTACGTACAATTCTGTACAGTCCCAGAAAGTTCTAGATAATTCTGGACAGTTCTAGAAACTTCTTGATAGCTCTCACAATTCCAAAAGCTTCTTGAAGTCTCTTGAAATATCGCGAATATCATTAAAAATAGATACATTTCAAAATATAATTGTGCTGACCACAAAAGCAATGTTTACAGGGAATAATAACTTTTTTCTATTCATTTAATGCACAAACAATTAGGACAACACACTTATCAACTGGGAACAAATTTTTTTAATTGTTACATTGTGTATTCATGCAAGTATTCATGAGTACCTTTGCATGTGCAAACTCCCATTAGAGTGGATGAACTAGAACAGATGTCAGACGCCATCAGTGCAAGGTGGCAAGGAATGGTCTCTGATCATGGTCATTTTGCTTTGTGAGTGACGCAAGGAATGGGAATTCTAGAAAATGTCAGAGCAATTTCTATCTGTTCCATTCAATGGGACACTGGGTAATTTTGACGCGCCATCCATATCCGCCTCGCCATATGTCCTATATGTTTTCAGGCGCATCCTCTCTGTGCCATTCTCTCGTCGCCTCCTCACAAGTCTCTGTCTTTTTTCCCTTGACATTTGGGGTGAAGATTTCTTATAGCACTTATGCTAATTGTTGGCAATGCAACCCGCTTCAGAAGTGGTCACACGTCGCTTTGTACTCGCCGGCTGATATTTTCAGCCAGCTGCCATTTGCGCCGTACCAAGGCAGCTAAGAGAGAGGCTGAAAACAGACAAATTGCACTGAAATTGCATGAGATTGCCAACATGGTGCAAAGGTAAATTGCTTGCAAATCTACTTAAACCCCTGGACGGCTTTTCCTCCAACACAAATCTCTGCAGGATGGCCTTCAAGGCCTTCAGAATGGCCTAATTGGTGACCCATTGTCCACATTGGGCCTTGGTAATGAGAGTGAGCATTTGCTCAGCCAATTACCCTTTTGTGCTGTGGATTTATTCATTTCATATCTGTGTAATATTTTTGTTGTGTCATCTAGCATATGGAAAGTGTTTCCTTTTCATACAGCTGAGTGGTTGAGCCAAACTCCATTTTACAAATGGGTGTAGGTTGACTATAAAGGAGCATGAAGGTTGAGCAAAGGAGAGGGGCAGAACACAGTTTAATATTTGTTCAAAAGGTTATGGCCCAGTTGAAAAAGTTTATCGATGCTGAATGAAGTCAATGTGTCTGCCTTTTTCTTCTTTTTAAATTACCAATTAAATTTAAGGCCATAGTTCATACAATTACATTTTTACATCAGTTTCATTACTTAACAAAGTTGGTTAGACAAAACATGATTGTTTCTTGGTTAGTTCAGAAACGGTACTAAAATATATGCAAAGCCAACTGTACATTTAAAGCATTTGAGCAGACATCCTTATCCAGAGCGACTTACAACTGATACAGTCTTACAATCCAAGCAATTGTGGGTTAAGGGTCTTGCTCAAGGAACCAGCTGTGGCAGCTTAGAAGGGGTGGGATTTGAACCCTGGACCTTCTGGTCCAGGATCCAGTACCTTAACCACTAGGCTACCACAGTCCCACAGACCCAATTGCAAATAGATCCAATGTGTCATAGCCTTGCTCATCAGCAGTATGTGAACCTGTGAAATTAACAGTTAAGATGAAGGTGAAATTGGAGTTGTTTTCTGTCAATTCTTGTTTTCTGTCAGGGAATTTTTAAAAAAGTGTTATTGATGCTCATCAGGCATCACTGCAACTGCAAGAAAGAATTTGTGATATCGTCTATGCAACTAAAGACCTCTCAAACATGTGTTAATAATAATGTTCATGTGTCCATCCATGCTAATATTAATGTTCATGTGTTCATTTGGATAACTCTAAATGACCATGATGTGTACAGTAGGGTTGCTAGGAAAAAGTCATTGTCCTCTAAGAATATTACTGCCTATCTCAAGCCATGTGAACAACATTGGGATAAAGGAAAGCACTTCATTTCAGCTTAAGAACCTTATCCCATCTGAGAAACATGATGTTGGAGGTATCATGGTGTAGGCCTGTTTTGCTGCACCTGGGCCTGGACAGGATGCAATAATTGACTAAATAAGAATCATAAATGCAAATTCTAAAGGAAAATGTTAGGATATCTGTCTGTTAATTAAATTAAATAGGATGAATACTTTGTAATGGCCAAGTCAAAATCCTGACTATAATCTCCACCAACGTCACAGAGTTGAAGTATGTCTGTATAGAGGAATGGCCTACAATTATAATTTTCACCCATGAATGTTTTCTACTGAGGGTCAGTATTTACTGTGTTTCAGTTCTTTTGTTACATGTGCAAGACATACTGCATCCCATATATAGGAATAGTATTGCTACCTTCTCCCTGTCTAAAAAACTGCTCTCCCTTCTCCAAAGTGTCCTTCATCACGACCAGCTGAGTTCACCTCATTTGTCTTGTCTTGTTTGGAGGAATAATGTTTGCCATGTTTCTGCAATTGCTCCACTCTCTCCTCCCGTCTCACCCGATGAAAAGATTCATTTACTGCCTCACATTTTTCCAAAGCACACTCTTAGAAGCCAGAATATCTGGTCTGATCTATCTCTATAAGCCACACATATGTGCATTCACACATAGATTGATACACAGTTGCACACGCTCAACTCTCCCTGATGATTGTGTTTAACCTTGCTCTTGTCATTTGTTAACCAGTGACACATGTGTGTCTGTCTGGGTTTGCAGGATAGATCAGAGTAATCAAACCCCAGAATCATTTTTCACTTTCTGACCTAAAACCGTTTATCTGATCACACCCTTGTGTGTGTGTGTGTGTGTGTGTGTGTGTGTGTGTGTGTGTGTGTGTGTGTGTGTGTGTGTGCATGCGTGCGTATGTGTACGTGTCTGTCTGTCTGTCTGTCTGTGTTTGTGTGTTAACACTTTTACAATTAAATATCTATTTTATAGAAAATGTGGGTTTACAGTGGAACCAGCTCCACTGCCACCAAGACATCCTTAGTTAATCACACATATTCATTTGATTGGAGCCTCTAAAGAGGTGTGTCCCATTAGAAAGTCTGCCCTCATCTCATCAACTCAAACATGGCAATGTTAGAGACCTGTGTGTTACGAGCAGTGAGCTTTCTAACAGAGACTGATTGGATGAATAGTACCCATGGGAGGTGACCATTGACCTCTGGCCACATGAAGCTGCAATGCTATTCAGGGATTTCACATAATTTTGGTATAACTTATGCAGGATGCGTCCGCATAAGAGTGCACTGCACAGGACACCAGTCCAAGCTCCAAAATCAGAATCTCTTCATAACCATCATATACCCATCTTCTAATGGCTAATTCCAGTATGATAATGTACCATATCTCACTGAGCACTTTGGTTCCTTTTTGAAGCAATTTGGGGGGTCTGAATTTATTTGACATGTTCACATATGCAAAAGAATCTGTGACTCAGCTGTCTGAGTTCACTTCACTGTCCATACACATTTTAAAAATGCCGTCCACCTACATGGCTACGTTCTGATTTGAATGCAGTAATTATGTCACATATTTAAGTGTAATACAGCCAGTAATCAAGCTCTTTCTCTTTCCCTCTGTCTCTCTCAGCATGCCTTGATGTGGCTGTTATGTTTCTAATTGGCTGAGATCATCTCTTTGACATGTGAAATCTTTTTTCCTTTATGGGGGTAGGAGAGAAAGTACTGGGTACTGGGAGCAATGAGAGAGAGAGGGTGAAAGAGAGAGCGAGAGAGAGAGAGAGAGAGACAGCAAGGGACAACGAGAGGCGAGAGTTGGCAGTTAAATGTTCCACCTGACTGGAGTCTCCATGGAGTGTGCTTGAGGGAGCAGAAGCACTTTGTGGCCAGTGAGCTTGTGCATTGTGAGCCCAGCATGCCCCCTCCACTTTAACCCTGCTCACACTTGAGGGTGTCTTTTCCCCTCTTGCGCTGCTAATCGCTTAGCTACTCTTTTTTAATGGCGTTAAAATGGGGAAAATAGGCTCAAGAAGTCAACTACCCTTACCCTCCTCCCCTGCTCTATCCACCCTTTCTCTCACTGTCTCACACTCTTTTTCTTTCTCTCTCTTCAGTGAATTCACGTTGCAATTGAGAACACAGCCAGTGGCAGCCTGTAACTGTGTGTCAGAACTGGAGAAGCTTCCGGTGCCCACTTGCCCTGAGGCGCCCTGTGGCAGGAAGCAACAAGTGGGATTAAGAGAGGTGCGACCAGAGAAGAGGGTAAGAGAAAAAGGGGTGCACAATAAGAGATGGTGAGAGAAAGAGGCAGCCACAAAGAGCAAAGGGAGGGACCAGGAAGGATTAGCAAGCTGTTTTGGTGCTACAAACAAAGACATTGATGAAGAGGGGAAGAAGGCCAAAACATGTATGGGTGGATGTATGGATGGATGGTTAGACAGAGGTAAGGACAGGCAACTGGATAGATAGATGTCAGAGGCGATACGCTCTCCAGTGCAGCAGCGTTCCTGCTGAGATCTCACAGTGAGCCTGAAAGAGCAGCGGCCGCTCTCAATTGACCCCAGTTCCCCCAGTGCAGCTTGACTCAGCAGCAGTGTGGAAAGTGCCGACAAGGCCCATTGTGCTCTGCGAGTAATGGGTCACAGGCTCTGAGGGAGGCAATAAAAAGGGGCAAAAGAGCCAGTGCAAGAGAATTTATCAATCACTCGCGCTCTTATACTTTTCTATGGACGAATGGAATGGAAGGCCGCCCGTGAAGCAACAAACTAGCCTGCTTTGCAGCACTGAGCTCACCCATTCATCTCCTCCAAATGTGGCCTAAAGCCCTCTATCGTCCACTAGCAGGAGGTCGATGGCGTAAAGGAGGGGGTGACAGCTCCAAGGGCCAAAATGGACTTTACTGAAGAGCTCTTAAGGTCCATTACTTGTTCTTGCAGTATTTTGGATAACTACTAGCAAGGGTATCATTTCACAATAAAATAATATTGTTTTAAGTGAACTGGCTAAAGTTTGTTCAAGTTTAAATGAGTGAAGCTGTAATGCATTTGTAAACCAAATTCTTACACCATTATAATCGGGACACTATGTTAACTAGGATGATTACCCCACAGGTTTGGACGTACCTACTTATTTGTGGAGTTTATAAAATTGTACTATATGTACAAATAAATATATAGCTATGTAGAATGTTGGTCTGATGTTTTTCCAAATCAAGGCAATATATCTCGAATGAAGCATTTTTTATTTATTTTACTTTTCCCTTCTGAATTAAAAAAGCTCTTTAATAGTTTACCGTACAGACTGGAAAAAGTATGGCATTTTGAACCTTTTGATAGTTTCTATAATATACATGCATATAGATACATATATCTATCAATACACACTTTTTCTTACACAGTTTTCTTAACTAGTATCACCCATGGAGCTGGATCTGACCCGCATGTATATAAAATACAGCCTCTGACCCAAAGACTGTAGCCACTGTGAACCTTTCACTCCTCAATAGTAAGCCTGAATGAGACTTCACCCTTTCTGTGGCCCTGCACCCACCTCTGGCCCATTGGATCTGAAAGGACTGTTTAAATGGTGAGGTATATCACTGAGAGAGAGCCCTTCAAGAGCCTCTGTTGTTCATCGCTTAAGGATTCAGACTCCTTTCTCTCTTTTTTTGATGCCACATCTGAGGACAGCTGCTTAGGAACCGGCCTGACTGTTCATATGGATATGTATGGTAATGACTGGGAAAGAGAGACAGAGAGTGAGGAAAAGAGAGAAAGAGAGAGAGTGCTCAACAAAGCAATGTAGTAAAAGGGGTCCTGTCGCAGCCTGGGTGTTGCTCTGTTGTGTGGTCTGAATGGGGTTTATATGAGACCCAAAGGCCCTGTCGCAATCATGCACAGAGCCTGGATAAGGAGGATAATTATTGACTGGTCCAAGAACAGCCTCCTTCCTACTCTGCTCTCTCTCTCTTCCTATCCTTATTCTCCCTCATACTCTGTATCGACTGAATTGCCACACGCCACATGCCCACTCAACCGCTCCCATAACTCCCTGCTTCTAAAATCTTCATAACTTCTTCTCTTGTAAGAGCTGTTGCTTCACATCTGTAAAACTGTTCAAGTGCAGTCCTGTATGGGCTGATTTGGATTTGTTTACTGGATCATTTGAAACAAGATGTTGATATATTTTGCAGATTTAGTCTCTCAAAGCAGCGCTGGATGGATTTTAAACGACAGTGCTTTTATCTTAGACAACACTTTTTTTTTTATTTCACAGACTCGATTGATACTATAATGCACCGTGAAGTGTGCATTATAAACAAATCCAAGTTTCTGGACCTGTTCTTTAATCTCTATCTTTACTACAACTGTCACTAATTGCTGAAAAAGATAAGCACACTGACCTGTCATTGGTTGATTTATCTGTATCATATGTTATGTAGATAAAACATTTGAAACAGGACCAAGAATTTTATGAACCTAACCTTTGTTTAGATATGGATTCAATGAACCATCGTTCATTCATTGATGTTCTTATCTGCTTAATCCTGGACAGGGTCATAAGAGAGCTGGTGCCTCACTGGCAGCCTATGGGGCACACTCACACACTCACACATACACAGAGTTTAAACCAGTTAACCTAACACGCATGTGTGTGGACTGTGGTAGGTAATCGAGGTATCTAGAGAAAACCCACACAGACACAGGGAGAACATGCCAAGTCAACACAAAAAGGACCCTGACTCCTCCACCTGAGACTGAACTCAGGACCTTCTCGCTGCGAGTCGATAGGGTTATCCCCTGAGCCACCGTGCCACTCACGACTGAATTTGCTTTTGTTTAAGACAAAGTCTCGTAATGGTAGTGTTGTTATAGTTGTTTTTCATAACAGCTGTGCATCTTCTGACAATCCTCTATCGTCAAAAAAGTACAGATATTCCACTGCCAAAAATCAAATGGCATTAATGACTGAAACAGCAGCAAATGAATGTATGTTAGCAAGATAATTGGTGGCAGGAAGATCAAATCTATTACAGTCTCTCTAGTGCATATTAGCTGATGCAGCTGTGCTATAGACGTATATACATTTTTTAAAAGTCTGTACTGCAGTTTGTATTTTATTCCTAATGCATAATCTATATTCAGCGTTTAAACTACGCTCACAGTACGCAAATTGTGTGTGGATTGATGAGTCAACACCTTTTACCTTTTACACCTGCAAAGGCAACAGCTGTTAAAAGAGAAGCATTTGAATTCCATAAATTAATTCGGTCTATGTATGGATGATCTGCATCGACAGATGCAGCCATCTGATAGGCAGATGCAAAGCATTTGAGGCATTTCTACTCAAATTAACACTACTGAAACTTTATTTGGTATTAACTTTATATTTATCTTTGCTTTCACTATTTATATCCCATGTTTTTTATATCTCCATGATGAGCACAACTCCCCACTGAAGGATGGGTGAGTGAATAGAGTGAATACACGTAGTGGAATGGACTAAGCTATCTGTATCCATCCACCATTTGTGCAGCTCCTGTTGCAGCGATGGGAAAATGATCTCTGATCAAATGCTAACATAGCCAGTTGTGTCTGTATAGCATCCGACCAGGCCACACTTGGCCAAGCTAAGATTGGAACAGGGTGTTTCTATGGGAAGGTGGCTTCCACAAATTCTAATACTTAAGTTTTAACTTGCAAATGAAAATAATACAAGTTTGTTGGCATATTTGGTTCCATTTAAGGTGGCGTTAAAAAGGATTTAGATTTAATGCGTTACTTTTATAAATGTATTCAAGAAAATAATAAATGCTTTACTCCATAGGCAGACCCTTATTTCAGCCACACCCATGCATTGTAGAACAGAAAATGAAACTGTACCACTGGCCACTTGCCAAATAAATGTGTTCCTGAAAATCAGTGTGTATCATTCAAATATGTTTCTAGCAAAAATTAAATAACCTTTTTTGTGATTTATTAAAAAGTGGTAGGATTTTACCTGTGCTATTCCAAGCTGTGTTTGCTGGCATTGTACTGTCTGTTTTATGTATTATCATCCAACCATCCATTATCTTCTGCTTAATTCGCACAGGGTCGCAGGCCAGCTGGTGCCCACCTGGTGCAAGGGCAGGAACAACCCTAGATGGGACGGCAGTCCATCGTAGGGCACACACAAAGTCACGAATACAGTCAGACACTTTAGAGACCACCAGGTAACCAATGAACCTAACACACACCTTTGGGAGTAAACACACCCAGACACGGGGAGGACATGTAGACTCCACACAGAAAGGACCCAGGCCACTCCATCCTGGGATTGACCTAGTTGCTGTGAGGCGTCGGTGCTACCCACTGTTATTTAAACATTTTTATTTTTTAATTTTGCGGTTGGGAAGGGGGTATGTACACAAAATTAGCTAAACCTGTCCAACTTGTTTTGTGAAAAACGGCATTTCAAAGCAGACTAAATATACAGTTTTAAAAATGAATTTAATTACTATATAGTATGTGAAATGACATGGGACCAGACAGATGCCACTGACTTTTTATCAGTTGAATGGTATTATATGGTACGAAAAAAAAACAGGTTTGACCTTTAGATATTTTTGAAACACATTTGTGAAATCTTACTTTTTCATTAAATCAAACATGCAAAATTTTCCTCATTTGTTTCATCAAGCTCAATCTTATTCAAATGTTGCTGAAGGTGTTGGAAAATCACAGTGTTTGCTAATTGAATTACAAAATCATGTTTTCTATTTTGACAATTTTTAAATAATTAGAGTTTGCACAAGAATCCTGTTTAATCATCTGTTCAGCTGTGCAAGGGTATTAGTGCATATGCGTGTTCTTCAAAACTTCTGCCTAGTGACATATGTGCAATGGTAACACAGTTGTGCTTTAATGTGCTGTAGGGTTATATGTATTGTGTTTCCTTTTTTGCACATGGATTGCAAGGTACAGAGTGTGGAGAGTCTTGCTGCAGAAGAGGCCCATCTGAGTTAGGCTCAAGCTAATATATGCTTTAGTGATTCCGTTAAATTGACTGGAAAAATGCTACAGTGATTTTATGCAAATTGAAACTCGGCTAATTTTTAATACGTTCCAAAAGGCTCATGTAAATAGAGTTTGATTTTTTCTTTTAAGCATTTTTCCTTCGCACGAGTTTGGGTTTTCACACGCTTCACGTTATATTTCCATTTTTAAAATGGATTAGAAGAAGGTGATAGGTAAGTGGATAAGACTCTGAGCTTTAACCATGAATGGAGTGGACTAATTGTGTTAATTTGTCAAGTGGTCTTAACTAAGTGACTTAATAGGCTCTCCTTCCTGGCTCCTTTGTCTGTTAAACACAGAGCTATGAGATGAAAGGCTGCGATGCAGAGTGCAGGTGGGTTTTGGAGGAAGGGCCCTTGAGCCAGAGACAGAAAGAACTGTGTGGGAGTTTGTCCATGAGACCCAGCTAAGGAAAGAAAGACGGTTGGTGATTGTGTGCGCACACTGTAGAAATTAGCCTTCCGTTTTGCGTCTCTCAGTGGCGGATTCTCATGCCTCCGTGGGGTTCGCACTGGCCCTCTCTTTCCCCTGTCACTGATCCAGAAGCACAATGGTTTAGATTAGAGCCGCTGCAGTCCTCCTTTCACACAACACCATTGAGCCTGCAGCCTCCCCATGAGCCCAGCTGTACAGGGTTAATGACAGCTGAACTGCTCCGCCAGGGGTCTGCATAACCTGTGTGTCCTTACTATAGACGCCTGACCAGGAAACAAGCCAGAGAGATAGACTGAGACGGATAGACAATGGAAAAAGAGTGTCATATGTTTAATAGATTTCCAGTTCATTTATTTATGGTTTCTCAATTTTGCAAAACCCTGAACTCAAATAAAAAAACATGTTTTATGAAAGCTTAGATAGATGTCAAATTTGCCAAGGACTTTTTAAATTTAGCATGAACTCAAGGTCCACAAATCATGCAATAACGTCCAAATATATAGTTTTCATTTATTTAAAGAAACTGACTTGCTTAATTATTGACATTTTAACTATATGGAATAAATGCACCAAACCTGCCATAATAAGTTGAAGATAATAAGCTAAAGGTTAATGACTTTTCTCAAGGGACCAACAGTGGTCACTTTAGCAGAGCTAGAATTTGAACCTTCTGATAAGTAATCAAGATGTATCTTAAATTAGTCAAAATTGCTATTTAATTCAAAATATATGTATAAAACAAGGAGTAATAGAAATGTTTTTTTATAAAAATTTACATTTAGTTACATTTGGTCATACAGCAATCCTTGTAATATTTTTTATTAGTTATTTGCTTTATGGGTGCTTGGGTAGAGCAAAGGTCTGCAACTCTGAAGGAAACCGCTGCAGTGACCCAGGTTTGTCATCATGCAGGTGTTATATCTGAGAGAGCGGATCCCTACCTGGCCCCGTGATTTACCGGCTCCTCATTTAGGATGTCCTTTGGTCATAGCTCCTGATCCCCCAACAAGGCTGACCAGGATATTTGGAATTTAAAATAAGCCATAAAGGTAATAGCTCTTAGTTTTTCTTACATATAATAACTGTTGTACACTCCAGAGAAAACATTCATATTACAAGCCCAAATCAGAAGAAGTTGGGATCTTAAGGAAAATGCAAATAAAACACGTTCCTCACATTTACAGGACATTTTTGTGGAAAATTTCACTTAATTTGTTAATAAACATCCATCCAAGAACAAATTCCAAAAAACAAGTCACATAAGCTGTAGGAATTTCAGTGCTAAAGAAGGTCAAGAACACAAGCCCAAGCTGCACTTACTTCTCCGATCTCTCAGGCAGCACTGCATCAAGAAGTGCCATTGAGCAATAGTTGATTTAACTACACTGGCAAGGGATTATTTTGTCAAACCTTTATCAAGCACTACAAAACAGAGTGGCAATCACAAATTCCACTTAAAATGTTACTGTGCAAAAAAGAAGCCTCATGTTAATCATGCCCAGAAGTTGCACCTGGGATGGACCATCACACAGATGGACGACTTGTGTTCCAGACCAAAATGCCCATCCAGACATCATCAGCAAGTCCAAAAGTCAGGGCAAAGGTCATTTAGAGTTCTGTGATGGCAGCATTAATGCTGAAAAGTACACTTAGATTTTAGTGCAACATAAGCAAAATTCAATTTCCATGGACATCCATGCATTGTTAAATTAGACAATACAAAAACCACATGCTGCACACATTATAAAGGTACAAAGAGGGTACAGGTACTGGACTGGTCTGACTGCATTCCTAACCTGTCTCCAACAGAAATTGTGTTGAATTTTCAAATAAAAAACGTGACCCAGATGGCCCGTACTGTTGCACATCTTAAGATGTGTTTGCAATACGAACGGGACAAAATAAACCTGAAACACTAAATTCATTGGTATCCTTAGTGCCAAAATATCTTTTATGTGTTGTAAGAAGCAATGGGAACATTACAACGTGGTAAATGTTTTGTCGTCTCAACTTTTTTGGAAT
Source organism: Parotocinclus haroldoi (assembly GCA_034779995.1). NCBI lineage: Eukaryota > Metazoa > Chordata > Actinopteri > Siluriformes > Loricariidae > Parotocinclus > Parotocinclus haroldoi. The sequence continues at coordinate 12,548 of JAUZST010018108.1, forward strand.
GCGTTGCGAGCCAGAAATGCAGGAATAGATTTTTATTAACAAATGAAATGAAGACCAAACCAAATGTAAAATATCTGTGGTTTATACTGTATGCAATTCAATAAATGCCAATGTAAAAAAGACTGCATGTTTTTTTTGTAATGCCTCATCATCCTTGTCCCAGAGATGTAACATTAGGAATCTGCTCTTGTCAGAAGGGTTACTGATGGAGAGAGAACAGAAGAGCTGCCAAGATGGCCTGGAAGTATAGATGAGGTTTTATTGTACCTGATTCCTCTGATAATTTCATCAAAACCCAATTGGGCACTACTGTCTGCAATCATCACTACTACCACCGCAATAATTCATCTCCGGGGAGAGTAAGTGGGTAGCAGTCAGCCCAAAAGACAGATGAGAGCAAACAGTAGAGGGTCAGCACTAATCTGGGAATCTATCCCAACACCACAATTCATCAGAGGATTGCAGATATAGAGAAACTTTTTTTTTAATTGTTCAGTTATTTGGATTTTAAAAACACACAAAAGAAATGCTTTAATACAGAATTACAGTATTAACATTGTGTGTCAGTTCTTAGTTCAAGTGTGTTAATATCAGTGCAAACACAAAGTGCTGGAAAAGCCACACAAATTCTGGATGGTCTCCATGTATCAAATACACTTATGAGATTAAGAGTGTTAAGAGAGATTAAGAGACTTTACCCAAATCATCAAAGACATACTTCCTGTTCAGTCCAACTGGCATCGCATTAGAGAACGCCAGTTGATCTGACACATCCTTGAAATGTGGGAGGAAAGTAGAATACACACAGAAATTCACACAGACATGGGGAGAATATGCAAATTCTATACAAACAGAGTCTGAAACCAGGAATCACTGGAGCTGGAAGAAGATAGCACCAACAACAGCATCACCATGCCCAAGGTAATTCATATGTTTTCTTGAAATTACTTTCCTAATCCATTGAATAGCATTGAAAATATCCATTAAAGAAATACATGAATGCATTAAAGAAATATATTTGTAAAATGACATGAAATTTACAAACGAGTTTAAAGTGGAAGTATGTTGTAATGTGCGACTTTTATAGTTCTACGCGGTTACACTCTGTACCAGCAGAAGAGATAGCACAGTCCCTGAAATTTGTGAAAGTTTACAATCTTTAATATTTCAAAAATGCACTGCTAATTTAAAGAACACTTTAAAAACACATCAGAAATCATGCAGAACGTCTTAAATGATGTGGACTGGATAATGTGTTAGGAACTAAAGGACGCCACATCGTTTGATGAAAATAAAAATTATCACCCTGCAGGGGGTAGAATGCAAAGACACCCCATAAATAAAAGCCAAAAAATTATGCAGCATGCTAGTCTATTCTAGTCCATTCAGCTCAAATGCAATTAAAGCAACTAAAATGGTATTTTTTATGTTAGGTAGTTTGTATGGCCTCCACGTGCTTGTATGCATGTCTGACAAAGATCCTAATGAACCAACATATGATGTCATGGGAACTAGGAATCATTAAGCTCCTGGTTAGTGGGACTGTAGTGGCCTAGTGGGTAAGGGACTGGACTATGGACCAGATGGTCCAGGGTTCAAATCCCACCTCTGCCACAGTTGGGTCCTTGAGCAAGACCCTTAACCCACAATAGCTTGAAATGTAAGACTATATGAATTGTAAGTCGCTCTGGATAAGGGCGTCTGCTAAATGCTGTAAATGTAAATGTAGTCTGACATGCAACCTGGCAGCATCGAGTGTACCGAGACATAATGTCCCAGAGGTGTTCTGCTTTATTTAGGTTAAGGGAGTGGGGGCCAGTCAATGGTATACATTTCTTCATCCTCCTAACACTGCCTACATACGCATTGGCATGCATCAGGAGGAACCCAGGCCCCCATGCACCTCCATACAGTCTGACATTGGGTACAAGGATTTCATCCTGATACCTAATAGCAGTCAGGGTGTTTGTGGAGCCTATGGAGGTATGTGCATCCTTCTAAGGATATGTTTGTCCAGACCATCACTGATCTACCACAAAACTGGTCATGCTGAATGATGTTGCATGCAATGTAACAGTTCTCCATGGCGTCTCCAGTCCCTGTCATGTCTGCCACATGCTCAGATGAAAGATGCCCTCATCAGTGAAAAGCACATGGCGCCAGTGGTGGATCTGCCAATTATGGTGTTCTTTTGCAAATGCCAGTCAAGCACTATATTGCGGAGCAATAAACACATGGTCCACTACAAGACGTCAGACTCTCAGGCCACCCTCATGAAGCCTGTTTCTGATTGCTTGGTCAGACACATTCACATTAGCGGCCTGCTGGAAGTCATTTTGTGGAGCTCTGGCAGTGCTCATCCTGCTCCTAGCACAAAGGAGCAGATAACAGTCCTGCTGAGAGGTTAAGGACCTCCTACAGTGTTGTCCAGCTCTCCTAGAGTAGCTGCCTGTCTTCTGGAATCTCTCCATAGTATTAAGACTGTGCTGGGAGACACAGCAAACCTTCTGTGTTGATGTGCCATCCCGCGAGAGTTGGACTACCTGTGCAAACTATAGTTAAAAATCAGCCAGAAAAGATTAGGACGGTCAAAATGTTAATGGCCTCCACGTATTAAACCATTTCTGTTTTAGGGGCCGTCTCATTGTTGCTCCAGTGCACTTGTTTTTAATGTCATTAAATTCAAAGCAACTAACACTGATTAACAACAAGCCCCCACCTACCCCCTACATATAGACTACTTAACTGGCTAAACCAATATCCCAGAACTGATGCTATACTCTGATTAAAAAGTGTTCCTAAAAAGAATAGGTGACTGGTGATTTACTTTTGACTGTTGATTCTGGTGGATGTGCGTTTTTGATGTTATTCGATTTGAGTTCAGCATTTCATACAGTAGATCATGTAATTTTATTGCAGCGTTTATAAGTGTGCATAGGAGTTCGTAGAGTGACTTTTGACTGGTTTAGAAGTATTATTTAAAGGACAGGCATTTTGTGGTTAATAGTGGCTGTAATCTTTCTTCTACAGCCACTATGCCCAGTGGGCATACCTGTTCTTTGTTCTCCCCTCCTCTCCTTGCACTGTAAGCAGCCACTAGTGTGACGCAGGTGCTAGGCATTTCCAAACAGTAAAAAGAACTGGGCATGTTAAAACAACTAATGAAAAACAGGGCTGGCCAGTGGTGTAGAGTATCAACATGAAATAACTGTAAGTTGTTTAACTATGTTTACTTTAAGCAAGTGTTATATTTTACTAATTTCTTTTACTTTTAAATGAAATATTCATTTCAAAAGGAAAAAAGTCCAATATATTTTCCTACACCCTTCAGTCACTTTCCTCCTCAAACAACAGCGCTCAACCGAGAAACTCTGCACATACAACCTGGTTACCATGGCTATTAAAATTCAAGACTTTCACATACAGTTTTTTCAGGCTTCAGTTCAGTTGTCCACTGATTTGTGGCACAGCACACTTATAATGGAAGTTACTGCAAGTTATTCTGCTTGCAGTGCAATTACTGAGCTTCACCACATTAGAGTGAAGCAGTTTTAGAAATAAATCCATCAAATTGTATGCAATGCCAACTATGGAACTTATTATCAAAACCAACAGAGGCTTTTATCCCTCAGACGGCACTTTGCAGGCATTTCGTTTCATAACAAAGAAATCAGTGCAGCTTTATATTATAATAAATACCATAAGTTTTTAAATCTCAGTACATACTACAGTGGTTGTTTTGGGCTGAGATTTTCTTTATATTTATTTCTGAGTAGATGTATCTGCATGTCCCATGGGGCAGTTTAAGCTGATAAGAGTGCAACAGATCAGATAAACTGAAGGATAATCAGCTTTATTTTTCAAGTATGTAAGTAAGTGCAGAATTCAAGTATTATTATAAAGAACTTCTTTATAAATTTGTAATTACATTTGTAAATGTCCAAAACACAAACAAATTACAGAAAACTGACTTAGGCCACCCAGGGTTAAGAACTCAATACAAATAAAAATACATAATTTATTTATATTATCCTTTACATTTGTTTGTGCCCTTTACCTACATCAAATTATTAAGTGGATGACCTTATTGCTTATTTGTACTAGCACGAGGTAAGAAGAATACTCATCTAAGTAGAATACAAAGCGTTTCTGTATTATGGATTAGGTTTCTGCTAAATGCTGTAAATGCAAAACTGTTAGCTTCTCATCAAAAATCACATAGGAGTAAGCACTACATGTAACCTCTAGCTATGTTAACTAGTGTGTGCTAACTAGCTACTGTGGATAATTGTGTACTTGTATTGGCAATACTTAAGTTTTAAAATATAAATGACTTCAAAACCAGTATGTGAGTGATTTAATTGTGGTTTACCTTTACTAGAGTCCATTCTCAAAAAAAAAGTATTGTTACTTTTATTTTAGTATTAGTATTGGATGCTTAATACAACACTGGAATAGGTTTGGGTAAAACAGACAACTCAGGACTTTCTGGCTTTCTACAATGCTGCCTTTACTCTACCTGGGCGTAGTGTCATATTTACATTAATTACACCAGAATTCATAAGGACACTTAATGACAAAATGACAATTAAAATAATTTCAATGACACAGTATTATGTTCCAGGGAAATGGCTAATACTCTTTATAGATTACACTAAGTCACAGTTGTTTCTTAAGCCACTGTGCCAATATAAGGTATGTGTGTAAGCATGCTGCTTTACTGAAAGACTTTGAGGGAGATAATCTTCCTTTCTGTGTTAGTTACAGTAGCATTAAACCTGTAGTACAGAACTCATATTATTCGCTCGCTCTCTTTCTCCAGGAGAAGAGACGGTGCAAAGCTGGCAGCACAAGGCGCAGGGCAGGAACAACCCTAGACCCTAGATATTCAGAGAGTTTTTCATTGCCACTGTTGCCCTAGGTTTGCTCAATTTGGGATTAGCCTTTTAAGATAATATGATGTTGTAAATCTGATTTAAGACCACCATTGTAAAAAGCGCTATATAAATAATCTGATTTGACTTGACTAGACAGGGTGCCAACCCATTGTAGGGCACACACACTTCTACTCTCATACATTCAGACATTGAGAGACACTAGTTAAAATAACATTTACGTCTTTGGACTGTGGGAGGAAACCAGAGTATCCAGAGTAAGGCCACTAGAACACGGGGAGGACATTCAGACTCCACATAATAGGAACCAGCCCACTCCTGGGGATTGAATCCAGGATCTTCTTGCTGTGAGGCGACAGTGCTACCTACCAGTCACCCTGCCAAACAAAAGCAAACTCCAAACTTACCTGTGCTTTGGATACATTAAAATATCATCTGTTTTCAGTACGTATCTGTTTCCTGGTATTGGACTCCTGGATGTCATGAATACAGTCTGGAACATTTAGCTACCGGCATTGTATGATCAGTAGTCTGAAAATATACAGTGACTATATGGCTGTGACAATACAATGATTAAAGTAATGCACAATGGAGCAGCAGGTCTAGGGTTTAAGCCCCCGAACTGCCAAGCTACCACTGTTGGACCCTTAACTCACAATTACTTGGACGGTATGCTATAAAACTGTATCAGGTTGTAAGACACACTGGATAAGGACATCTCCTAAATAGCCAAATGAACGTGTAACATCATGTGGATCAGATTGGTGGTAGTGATGTGTCCAATTGACAATTGGACAAATGGAAACAGTACTGTCTCATCATATATAAAAGATATAAACTTTTTTGTTATATCATTATGAAAATGTTATTTCACATTTCAACAGCCATTTAATGCCTTCCAGTGTGTCTGAAATGTGTTCACGGTCTTCTGCCTCATATGCCTAGAGTACAAAAAATGCAGACCTAGTGAAGGACAGTAATTATTGTATTATCCAGCTCATCTTCTGCCATGCAGGCTATGAGTCACTCTTACAACACCTAGAAACCTAGAAAAAGTATGTTTCTACAACATATATTTTTCATTGTTCTGCAATATAAATATTAACTGCGCACAAAGAATCAGTATGTTTATGTACTTTTTCTAAGTACGTATATATTTAATGGTTGCAGAATTATGGGTCACATATACACAGCTGAGTTACTGTACAATATGTACAGAATATGTACAATATATTATATGCCGCTCTAGCTTTTCATTAAAATTACAATTATCTTAATTTTATAACATGATCTTCTTATATTAAAGATAAACATCTACATGGATATATCTGTTTCGAAAGTAAAGACATATTTTGGTCATTGTGGACATATCATGTATATGATATAAATGTGATTACTACTGTAGAGTTGTGCAGCTGTAGAATGACAACAATTATGCAATTATTAGATCAGACAATTATCAGTTATTTAACAATAAACATAAGAAATTTTTTTTAAAAGATATTACAACATTAAAACACGGTTGTACCCTTCAGAAGAAACCCAATTTAAACATAGTTTTTCTCATAATTAATTATTTGTTCAATGTGAATTCATTTGAGAAATATTAAATCAAAATTAAGTACAAACAAACGTTACAGCATAAGTCAAATTAGACCTCAATTTACTCCTCATTCCACATCACTTGATCGATATCTGTCTATAAATATTAGCATGGCCGTTCAAGACAAGAGTTAAACATGACGTGTTTGCACATGAACATACAACATCATGGGTAAAATAAAATAAAAAAACATTGGGGATGTAACTGCTTTAAAAGATTTTGCTATGGGTTGCACATATGGATGTGTATATTATAATAAATATATATTTTTTTTAGCTAATTTCTATATTTCTACTCGCATTCAAAGTAGAAAATGTGAACATTATCTGTAGGCTGGAAGGATAAGAGTTGTGTGATTTTGTCTAATCCTTTATGAAATGTTGTGTGTAATTGAGCTAAGCGAAAAATGAAGAAGAAGAAAGAAGGTATTAAAGTGTTAGTATTGTGGTCACACAAGTATTCAGTGATGACAGGAGAGAGAGAAAAAGAGGAAAGTAACAGCACACGCACACACACACACACACACACACACACACACTCAAGGGTGTAGAGATATCACGCTTCGGATAAGGGCATGTGTGCTGGAAGCCCGACTTATTTACTGCAGGCAAGTGTGTTTGATGTGGGCCAGCAGTAATTTCCTCACAGCTCTTTCTCAGATTAAGTCAATATGGAAACACAAGCTCACTCTAATCGCAGATCAAATATTGACAGGGCTTTTCATTGATTGACAGCCACCTATTCAGCCAGTTACTCTGAATAGCAAGGAACTTCCCTTAGAGATCTGGACATAATACCCTTTGTTCTAACATCTCCACACTTATATGTGAAAACAGCACTTAATCTAGGGGGATGCAAAGGAATTCCATTTCCTTACTTCACAAGAGCACAGTTCTAGAGAACGTTTACGTTTAAAATTTAGGGCAGCAATGGTGATGCAGTGGTTAGTATCGTTGCCTTTCAGCTCCAAAGAGTCTTGATTCCCAGCTCAGATTCCATATGTGGGCATATGTTCCCCCATGTCTTTATGGGTTTTCACCTGATACTCCTCTTTCCTACCACATTCTGAAGACATGCATTTGTGTCACAGCTAGTGTCTCTAAAGTGTCCCAGTGTGTGCACTGTGTGTGTAGTCAGATGCACTGAAATGGATAGATGCCCTGTCCAGGTTGGTTCCCACTTTGTGCTATGTGCGCCCGGATGCACGCCACGGATGCACCTCAACCCTGAGAGTGGATTAAGATGGAAATATTCAGATTTTCTCCATTTGTACATATTTTCTTTCACAAAATATAATTTTAATTATTTTTAACTTTCTAAGATTTACCTAATTTTGCAGATGTCCTTATCTAGAATGGCTTATAAAAACATTACAATAGTCCACAATAGTTCTATTTCTTATATATAATTTGTATAATTTGTTATGATTTAGGGATAATTTTATGGATGATTTGTATGTCTTACTCTTTAGTCAGGACTTCTTCTCCTGGGGAAATTCATGACTTCAGTGGAACCTCAGAATTCAGATGCCTCTTCACTTGAAAATTTAGCAATCCATTTCAATTTTTTTCCCAAAAATTTTTACAAACATTAAGACTTCTAGCATGGACACCCTAAATAAAACAGTAATAATTGCCATCTTCTAACTATAATAACACGTAATCCGGTTCAGTAGGTGATGAAAGTTCACCAATATGGTGCCCAACAAATTCAGTTTCATTGATTTTTTTTTTACAATTCAACAACTGCAGAGGACAAATAATATTTTTTTTAAATTAGCAAATATCTGCTGGTAAGTAGATTAATAGCTTCATATGCTAGATTGTATGTCTGTTTTCCATCATTATTATTTTTTATACTTTATTTTATTTCCTAGTGATATTTGTGATTTTTACACTACAAGCACTGTTTTCCTGTCTTAATTACATAATGCTATTGTAGAAAGGCATGAAATAGTTTCATCATGCAGCCAGTTTTGGTTCAATAGATAGGTGCTGTGCAGTGAGCTTTTTCTCTTTCAGGGATGTCGATATCTTATGATCTATTATGAACATTATTGTGCCATAAAAGTAACTTTTATCCTGTTAAAAACTTATTTTCGTATTTCTAAACTGTGTATGACCAAGGAATGTTAGACATATAAAGATATAATTACGTAATCTGCACAGTGCTTAAATGGTGCTTAAATAAGATTTGCTTACTCATTGGCAACAGTAACCTCCGAGCTCCAGTGCAAAACATTGGACAACAAACAAGTTCACGGAGCCATTGCGTCAATTTTTGTCAAATTATTTATTTAACATGAACTGTTTCCAGTGTAGACATGCCACTAAATATTTTAAAAAAATGTTTCAACACTTAATGCTGAAATGATTCATTAATCGTTAAATCACTGGTTCAGTCCCATCATATTGTGCTATAGTCCAAGTCTGTACAAAAGGTATTTAAATAGTGTGTCCAGAGATTCTGTTTTTATTGTACATCAGCTAATCTCACAAAAGGGACCAATGCATGCTCGAGATGCCACTGCTGTTTGTGTAAGTGGTTGCTGGGAGAAGGATGTTAGCCTGTGGGTAATACAACCAGATGTACAACTGGCATCTGGGCTATTCTCCCAAACCCTGTTGGGCAAGCCAATTCCTGTACAGCACTTAATGCACAGTGGATGGGTTTTTCCTCCTGCACTATCTCAAACTCTCTCTCACACACTAGCTTTATCTTCACATCAATCTTTATGATGTGTGCTGCACCTACCACTTACTGCTCCTGTAAAATGTCCTTCATGTGCTCTCTGTCTTTCTCTTTCTCTCTCAGGTGAAGATCACTAACCTGCAGCATCTTCAAAGCCTTTTTGAACTTGTTTATGTAGCTATATTATGGAAGTAGATACATGATGAAAGTTTTAAAAGCACATTGAGTTGAAAGAAATTAAACAAAACATGAGTGTATTAAGAAAAATTGTATGTTTAGATGGTCAGTTTGTAGGTGAACTGCTTTGCAAATTTAAACGTATTCATTGGAAAACATTGTTTGTCCGGATTTTTTTTATTTATCCTGTACTTTAAGCCTCGCTGGATATTCAAAATATAATGTCAGGCTACATATTTAGCTATACATAACTACTACAAAGGATATAGTCATTAATCTTTAGGCCAGTAAGTAACAGGATAGGAGAAACAGGCTAGGCTGGACAGGCTAATAAGTCATGTACATGTTATCATGGAGTGACAGGAACATTTTGTGGGCTGTGTTGAAACGGGACTGCTCACTGAGCTTTCAGCATTAATTATATTTTATAGAACATGTAGTCCCGGCTCTAAAGTATGACTGGCTGAGCAACACTCTCCATGCAATTATAAATTCATGGATGTACATCTGAATTATGTATTAATAAGTCAATAGATATGTTACAGTTGCAAATGAATTTGCCATTCCATAGTATGGAAAATCCAGATTCCAAATGTGATTTACTGTGTGGATGAAGTGTGGAAGAATTCTCAACTGAATTGAGAAAAAGAAAATCAGGATTGAAGAGAATTAAAACAAAAATAGGCATTTTGAGAAAAACAATGGAGAATGAGCAGTAGTCGAGAAATTATTCAATCAAAGTAGGATAGTCAAACAAACAGTGGGCTGGTCGGTGTTTACAGACATGGTGTGTGGACGAAAAATGTGGCTATTTTTCTAAAAGTCAACAAAACAGAGCTGAACATTCTTAGTCAGGTTTATGCCTCAGTGATCTTTAAATAGGATAAGCAGAGATCTTATACACAGTAATTCAGCTCATCACATCATTGTTTTGTTTAGGGACTAGTTTGATCTATGCCCTTATGTTGCTTAGTAACAAAAGTTTGCGTTTACAAACTACACTGTGTAGCTGACTTGCAAATAAAATTAAACATGTATTATTATTACATTATTAAAAATGATTACTTCAGGTCCTGTTGTATTCAATCAAATTCTATTGAGTTTTAACCATTTTCAGCCATTTACTATTTATAATGTTAAATGTAAAATGACATATCTGAATGCCCCAGCATGTAATGGGTGAGGGCGCCTATCTTTTAGGCTATGTCAACATAGCCTTCAACAACTGACACCAAGAAAGACAGACCACCAATTTTACACAACACTGTTGCATCCCTTATAGCCAAATTCTGAGAAACCGGCACTGTGGACAACAAACCGTGCAGTTGTTGTCCAAAGAAAGCTACCGACAAAGAAACCTCAACAATGGCTTTGGCAACCTTTGCGAAAAGTACACGACGCAGCACTCGACATGTCCTGTGTCTTTTGACTCACCCTGTATTTTAATGTCCATTTATGAAAGAGGTATTAATGATTACACACAGGAAGCAGTTACGTCTTATCAAAAAATACTTAAGCATGACATTTTCACCCTCTCTTCATATGCCCTTTTGGTACCATTGCGCTCTGCAGACAATTTGTTTGAGTTTATTAAAGGTCAAGTGTAGATTTTAATTTGATTTTGCTGCAAGAATAAAAAATAGGTGCATGATAGTGCTGGCAAATAATTCAATTATTATAATTGAATTAATAGGATTATTCACAATGATTTGGTCCTTCGGTCACGATTAATTTATCTGCTTATGTTTGAAACTAAATAAATTGCACTGCTCGTTAATACAAGTAGACAATACAGGCTTCAGTAGATTGTGTAAACATAAAAAGCAATGGCTTATTTTGTTAAGCATTTTATTAGAGCAGCATGGGAATCTCGTATGCGAGGCATGTTATCAAACTGTGCACTTTACAATGGGCTACGTGTAAATGCCATACTGTCAGCTATTGCATGTGAATATGTTTACAACTGTGCACTCATTAAATACGCAGCTCATAAGTATCGGTGCTTAAGAATGTCAAGTACTGAAAATATGGCATTAACATGTTATTAATATGTTACATTTTGACAGCTCTGCTATAAAAAATGGTTTTTGATTTATGTACCACACAAGCATTTGCTAATCAAATTTAAGAGAAACTGGTACAGGCTAGATGCTGTGTTACACTATGACATAAAGGCTTGATATCTTCATAAAGCATGGAACTACATGATTTTTTAATTAGAGTTTAAAAACTATGCTGCCCCAGACGTTTAACAACAAAATAACAACAAAAAAAGTGGCAAATCATCACTCAAACATGTCACTGACCTTTGGACGCTGTTTCCTTGGAGTGCTTCCTGTTTGAGAATTGCTCCTCTCCCCTGTGTGACATCACACTTTTTAAATCGTTATCTAGGGTTAGGGTTAGGGTTAGAGTCGATCTGCACTTGCAAACGTTTACTTTATATACTGTCCATCTATAATTATGACATAGTATAGTATAGATAAATCGTGAGAGAGTTGAAAATATTTGAAATTGAATTTGAAAAACTGTATTTGTGGGCCTTCTGTAAAAGTAATGATAATAAATGCACAGGTGTAAATGTGCCACCTAAAATTGCAAGTATCCAGTTTCTATTTGATCTATGTTTTTCACCATGCTCTTATACTTCAGAAACTATAATCATGATTTAATTACATACTACATGCTCTGTATATGAAACATAAATGTGCTCACAGAGTAGTCCATACATGTCTAGCATATTCCAATACTTTCAGGTAAGACTTGTTATCATTTGCAGCAGTAGGGTTCATACAGTGCTCATATTGAAAATAACTTGTGTTAAATACCTAATTAGAAAAATACTAACATTTATATGTAAAATATATAAATATACATTTATATATTTTGTTTTTTGTTTTTGCTCTGTCACCGTCTTTCAGTCCTGTGACTATAACAAACAATTTCCAACCATAACCGCCAAATCTTAACCAATGAGTTTCCATATTCGTTCCTTACTGTGATTAGTCTTTGATTAGATTAGATTGTGTTCTCTGACTCCACTGCAGTGCCTCAGACCTGTATTTGACCTCCTCTCTAATCTTCTGCTTCATCTCAGGTCAATGTGTCTGAAGTGTACCTCCGTTTGGACCTCAGGGCAGCTGTCTGCAGTCCTAGAGAGGGCAATTTGGCAAAGCTTCTTTGTCACTATGCTTAACAATTTCCCGTTAGACGATATGATATTCAAGTTCAGCTGTATTGTACAGAAAGAATCAATCACCATATTTTAAAGGGTATACATGAGAAAATTATGAAATAAAAAAACTAAGTTAAAAAATGATATTTTATGTAAAAGTTGTATTTTGTAATTATTGCAATATTAATATCACAATAAGATTACATTCAGGTATTCAGGTACTTTAGGTCATAATCAGATACTCCATTAACATTTAAGACTTTTGCGGATCTAAAGTCACACAAATGTTTAGAAAGCTTAATGTGCAACAATGCAAAGTATTTGCATTTACTTTTACAACATTTAGCAGATGCTCTTATCCTGAGAGATACAACTGATGTAGATTTACAAGCTACAGTTCAATCAATTAAGGGTTAAGGACATCTGAGATACAACAGTGGCAGTGCTGGGACTTAAGCCCTCAATATTTGAACATTATGTACATAGCTTTGTACCTTAATCACTACAGCACCACAGTCATTTAGCTACAAAATCAAAGACAATTACAGAATGAATGATCCATAACCAGACAGACTAAAGACTGTCAATGTCAATTTATAGAATGATAGTGATACAGTGCTCTAGTCCGCAATTTAAAGATTTAATTTACTAAAAGATTTAAGTACATAAAATACATGAACATTCACGAAATGAATCGGTATAGAGGAAATATTCAGTGGCATTTTCAGTATTTGATCTCTTTATCTGTTTTGACTGTCTTGTTCTTTGCCAGCCAGTTCAGACAAATACTTTGAAAAGGTTAAATGTTGGAGATTATAAGAATAATCTAATTTTGATTGATGCAAACTGCAGGTAAATCAGTCAGAAGAGAGAGGGATGGTATGGGATAGGACCACTGTGTCCGAAACAGTACAGGAGGTGAGCAATGAGGTCTGCTATGAGGTGCTCTGAGTTTGTTAAAATACAATTTCCATGTGTGAACTAAAACTAAAATAACAGACTCACTGGGAAAAAAATGTTTTTATCTATAAATATCTGTACAGTTTTGCTAAATGTAATAGTTGCCTTGCAAAGAGAAAAGGTCACAATCAGAAAATGGAGTATTTTTTATCTATTTACAAAGCATAAAAGGAACCCAATAGAAGAGAACAAAATCTACACTGCTCATTTGTGATCGGTGTATAATTTATGTTCATTTTGCCAGTAAAGATTTGCAATTAATCATTGTATTATTTAGCTCTGTGTATGTGAGGGATGGGGTGGCACATGTTTTTATACTGAAATTGGGCTCGAATGAAAAAGGTTGGGAAGCACTGACTTATGATATAGGGGAATTCTGAGAAATGTGAAATGTGTACTGAAATACATATCTAATGGAGTCTGTAAATATTTTTAAAGGTTCAAATAAGATAGTACAAGGAAGAACAAAATGCTATTGGGCAAGTAATATGTTTACATTGCAAAACTTAATAAAAAATATACAGGAACCGGATTCACCACGTTAATGAAAAATCACATGAAGTTGAAAGAAAATATTGCGAGGACATAACTAATGTGGATGCAATTTTAGAGGTAATATGTTTAGGGTACTTTTTATTTAAAAATGACCAGTTTTTTCTTATGTAAAGTATGAATAACCTGAGAAAATGTGCTGTGACTTTTTAGAGCAAGCAATTGCAAAAATCCTGATACTGGAGAATCCATCAATACAATACAGTGTTCATCCAATAATATAATGATTAGTACATGATTTTATTACTATTGTTCAGAGGGGTTTAATGCAGGCCTTGTTATCATGACTTTCTTCACGTGATGTGAAAAATATCGGTATATCTCAGTCATCCTTGCCAAACTGACCTGAACATGTTAAGTTCAGAGCACTGTCTGGTCTGGAGGCTACTTGACCTGCTGTCTCTCTTACTTTTGAAGTGGAGCAGGTTCACATAACTGTCGTAAAATAACTAACCCCCCCCCCCCCTCCACTCAATCCATCCTGACCAAGCAGACAAAGGCCTAAAGGTGTCTCATGAGTACCATATAATTAGGCAATGCTTTTTTGCTTTTAGCATCACAATGGGTATTTAAGTCATGAAAAGAGCTCTTTGTTTTGTGATTGCATACTTGTCCAGCTCTCCCAACACCAGATTGGGTCTCAGTGCAACAGCAGGGCAAGAGGTAGCAAGGTGCCTTTATAGAGCCTATGCCCTCATGCCCTAGGTCTTGACACCTCTAGTCACACGGTACCTGATGCCACCATCCCAGTGCCCACGATGCTAACAAACAGGATCTGATGATCTGACCTGTCATAGTTGTGTTTAGATGTAGATACAATGAATAGTACGACACAATCAAGTTTAGTCTTTACAGAGCATAAACCCTAGATAAATACACAATGCAGTTCATTTGCATTTATTTGCACTTTATTTATTTCATTTGGAATATTATAATAAATCCCAAAACTATAACTAAAGTAATTACTTGAGATGAACGGCTTCCTTACAGAAGATCCATCACATCATGACTGAGGTTATACCTTTGTTATGTTCTGCTCTGCTTTCAGCTTGTCTTGCTGATCAAAGTGCAGGTCACAACAATTTGGTTCCCACAGCAATTAACAAATCAGCCCTTACCTGAGGCAAAATGCCGTCTCAGACAAAGATGCCTCACCCACCAAGAATCACTCTAATAGGACACTGGAAGGATGTTTTTACTTCCCAGCAGGACCTCTTTATGGTACTCCACTTCTTATCTCTGCAAATACAATGCAGTAATAGTACTGATTTGACAAGCAACAAAATGTGTGAACAATCAAGCATATCTCTGCTAACCGAACCCAACACCAGTGCTTTCTAAAGTGGGGTTTCAGAGGTATTACAGGGGACCATGTTTGTGCACTGCTGTGTTACATAGTAAAAGATTCATACTGCACATGCTGCTAAAAAATCACTATAAAGGCAGATACGTTCTTAAAGAAGTTTTATCTTCAAAAGAGAGGAACTACAGAAAGCATTTAGGAAACACTGCCTTACACCATTAATGAGCTATTTGGTACCATTATCGAAAAGAAACTGGAATACGATTGACTTCTGCTAGTTTGCTCTCTCGTGTCAAAATTGATCAATGCACTGTAGTTGCAAAAGAATTTCTAAAAATGCAGACAAAATGTAACACTTTATAAAAGCAGTGTACTCTATGTACTGTATATACAGTGGGGACCAAATATCTAATTGTTTCGATCTTAGGCATCGAAAGGCATCTAAGGCATCATACTGCTGAAAAATAATGACCCAAAACACACTGGGAAACTTAAAAAAACTACTTGATGACCAAAAGATATCTGAATGTGGACAGTCATGGACTTCACAGTGACCTGATGTAATCCCCATCGAGCATGGGTGCACGTGTAGATAGCGAAGGCCAAGCATCACGTCTCAAGATGCTCTGTATTGTGGAATTATTTTGGGATTATTATTATTATTATTATTATTATTATTATTATTGATTACATGATTTGGAATAAAAAACAAAGTTACAGCAAAATGCTATACAGGAGCATTTTCACTAGTGATCTCAGACTTTTGGAGCTCACTGTATACATACATAATTGGGATTTTTCATGACATTGTATGAGAAGCAGCTGCTGGTACTGTAGGAATGTTGCCTGAGATCGATAAACTCATAGTAATTATTTATCAGCCCTATACAAAGTGCATTTATTGAAGCGAATTTACAAAAATTGTTGTGGGACTGGGAACTGCTATAGCTATAGGTTAAGGTACTGGGCTGTCCAGGGTTCAAAGCCCACCTCTGCCAAGCTGTCACAGTTGGGTCCTTAAGAAAGGCCCTTGGATTGTAAGACTATCAGTTGTAAGTCGCTCTGGATAAGGGCGTCTGCTAAATGCCATAAATGTGATTGTAGTTCATAAATGGTAGTGAAATGTAGTAAAATGTAGTGAAAGCCTCAGGTTAGCATGTTATGGTTTACAGCACAGTGCATAACAACTGATTGCAATGAACATCATCGAGATTTAGCACAGTGCAGCACAGTTCAGACAGCAGGAGATCAGTACTGTCTCTGTTGTAACAAGACTCACTGTAGAGCCTTATGGAGGTGTTACCTAAATGACTAGCAGTTTGCTAAGAGTTCTTTGTTCTGCCACAACCTCTAGACCTTCAAGACAACCCTTCTAGACTCCTTTAACAGAGCCCGACTTCCTTATGAGTTTGTTCAGTTCTTTTCTTTGTTTGTTTGTTTTTGGCTGCTGCACCAGCACAAACAGCACAGGAAATAGCTTTTCCAAAAAGAGATGGGTAAAGAACGTACCCAAGGACATTAGCCTTTATATGAATTTATAGTCAATTACTAGCAGACTCTGCATAATAAACTTCACAAAATGCAGTACAGTTTGCATACAGTTTGCAAAATTCTGAACTGGTGAGAATGCATGCTCAAATAACACAATCAATGCCAATGCATCCTTAACAGTACAAACATGATCTATACAATCCAATTACTTATCAGAAATATCCAGCTACAGTTATGTTCTTCCTGTTTGTCTGAGTCTGATTTGAGACAATGCTTTGTTGTAAAAAGTGCTATATAAATAACTTTGAATTGAACTGAATTGAGTTTGGTATCCCCAGGTTTACAGTTCAGAGCAACTTACAGTTAATACAGTCTTACATTTTAGGCTATTGTGGGTTAAGGGTCTTGCTCAAGGACCCAACTGTGGCAGCTTGTCAGAGGTGGGATTTGAACCCTGGACCTTCTGGTGCAGAGTCCAGTACCTTAACTGCTAGGCTATCACAGTCCCCCTATATAGCAGAAATAATGTGAATTTTACAATACATTTCATTGTATTTCCTAATAATGACATTAACTCATCTTTGAAATGTTCCAGTTTTACGATTTTATATAGATTTTTGTCTTTATCTTAACTAAGTTATAAAACTTATAATGAATAAATACAACTTGAGCCCTGCTGTTTGTGGCATGTTTATAACCACAACTTTGAATTTCTGAAAGTATAAATAAACACCTAGGATTTAATGTTAATGGCAGATTATTTGAGCGTTTGTAAATTTTTCGACCAAGTTTTTTATGTTGGATTTTTGCCTGGGGTGATTCCTGCCTGGTGACGTGTGTACGCAAACTTGCACATCAGGTATAGTTTTCATGTAACACTTAAGTTTACAGGATGGTTAGAAATCCATTTTTGCTATTAACTGTAATTAACAGAAAATATATGTGTGCTTAAAACCCATGATTCTACAATTAGAGTTTGAAAATCAGTGTCAATATACATGTTGTCATCTGTCTTGGAGTCGAGTCCTGTGTTTTTCATCGGTGTGTATTTAAATGTGGTAGTTACACAGTATTACATAAGATGCTAATGAAGGAAAAGGAATAAAGAGCTTTTTACACCATCATTTTATGATTTACATTTATCAGACAGATAAATCATTTACCACCAGTAAACTCTTAACAGCTCATACTATGCATATTAAATAGGAATACATTTATTAAAATACATATTACCTTACAAAAGTATAAGTCACAACTGCTGGAACACACAAAGTCAGAAATAAAGCTATGCCGGTTGGCTAACTTGGAGGCTTGTTTGGAAAATCTGAGTAATAAAAAGTACTAAAAAGTCCATCTGGGAATTCCCTTTTTGTAAGATTAATGCATATGGTTTTCCCCAGTCAGAAGATGGGAATTAAAGTGACATGACTGCAGTAATACTGACATTGACACTGATCATCACCAATGTTGGCTTAACGTTAGTGTTTTTGGTTGCCACACCATGATCCTGTAGTAAACAGCACAGTAACCAAGTGATAAGGAGTGCAGGAGGTTATGTGTATGATCTTATACATCATTCTTACTGGGCCTCTTTTGTTGTTTTTGCTGATCGGTGTGTTAGTTCTGTGTTAACAAATTTGACCCACAAACCTATATAATAAACAGCCTTTTAAGATGACATAGATATTCCAAAACAATAGTGTTATTTTAGTTGTAGTCATAATAGTAGTGGCAGAAACCAAACAAACCAAATCTTGGATACAATTTAAAGCCAGTGATGCCTTAAGGGGTAGGTGGGATCTGGGGTAGGTTAACTGGTCTGATCTAATGGTACAGTTATTAGTACATCTGCATGAACAAACTATCTACATTATAACAATGAAAGTACTTGGAATACCTGTAGCAGATTACCAATCAATAACAGTTATATAAGACTGTAAGACTTTTTAGGGTCAAGAAATGAGCCCCACCCAACTCCACCCGGTCAGCACCTCAATCAGCTAGGCTTCACCAGCATTGTGTTATGAGTTGGGTGTTAGGACCCAACTATGCGGGGAACGAAGGAATCCCACGACGTATAATAATCATGGGGAAATAAATATATAAACAAACCAAAAAGGGGAAAAGAAGAGCGAAAGGCTCTCTAATGCTTGAAAACTAAAAAGGGGAAAAGGGCGCGCCGTTGTGTTGCCTCCCGGAGTGGGATCAACGTGCGAACAGATCGCGATAGACGCCGTAGCGACAAATCGTGTGGCGCAGAGGACTCCAGCACGTCAGGGACACGGAGGAACTCCGGAACGCCAGAGGGCGAGCATGAGCTTGTGGGCGCATGCAGTGCAAGAAAGCCACACGTTTTATACAAAGCGCACCACCGGGTGGCGGAACCCAAGCCGGGGCGCGTCTCAGGCAGGAACCGAGAACAGGAACGGGGAACCCTGAAACTATCCCTACGAAAGCTACTGTATCTCCGAAGTTTCCCTCCTACACGTCCCTCAGCACTACAAGCCCCAGGACTACAAGCCACACCTAAGTACGGAAACAGCAGGTGATCATCATGTGTGAGAAACTCACAATACCTGTAGAAAGCCCATGTCCAAACCAAGAATGGAATTCTAGAGCTGGTGGTGTTCTAACTGATCTTTTTATTCGGTTACCTTTTTCCTGCTCAAGTCATCTTTTTTTATTGTTGCTACCATTTATGAACCTGTCTTGATCTCTCCAGTTTGAGGTTGCCATAACTTTGGCCATCACTTACTATATGAATTTAGTTTATTTAACTATTACTATACAAACTTCAACATAAGTATTTCTCAGTCTCTTCATTAAAATACAACACAAATCCATTAAACATGTATGCAATATTCACAGATTTACTGAACAAAACAATTGCTATATGCTGCAGTGGCAAGTACACTGCTCACAAAAATTAGGGGATATTTCATTATGGGATATTTTATTTTGCAATATCCCCTAATTTTTGTGCATTGTATATTTAGTGTGATCTCCCTTGAGTTTTGAGCAACAGCAGCGTCTATCAGCTTCATTGGGATTTCTTGTTGACCCAAATACAGTATGAAGAAGCTTGAACAGGTAGGGTCTTTTTGGATGGGTACCACCCAAGAAACCACTCTTTGAAAGTAAGATCAGTCAAAAGAAGTGTTTTGGAGAGATGATTTCAGGTTTGAAATTTTTGGTTCCAATCACCGACAATATGTTTTATATAATCATTATAGTGTTGCTGAAATAATGGTATATCCGATCAAATGGACTTTTGCACAGTACAGTATGTGGCCATACAGCATGCAGCTGTGCCAAATTTGCATAATATTTCCAAAATAATGCAGTTTGTGTATGTGAGTTCCCCACTTCACAAACATGTAGCCCATGACTTAAATGTGTCGAAACCTTCACTGGATTTGTCCAGTTTCACAGTTTCTCATCATGCCCTGCATGCATGACCCTTGCACTGAGCAAGTTGGGCTGCAGGTCAATGAGGGCGGAAATTTAAACTACATTGTCCACTGTTATGGTTTGGCTTATTATACCATTGTGCCACCCAATCATCCAAATATAAACAAGTGTGCATATAATTTCCCCACTGAGCTCTCTGGAACCGTGGGCATTCACACCATGTACCTGCCTAAAACAGCCCTGTGTACATCTTATTGTTGGCAAGCTTTCTGGTTCATAGCCAAACCTAGGCATGACATTTCTGTATTCAATGTTATTTTTGGAGGGCAGTGGAGAGGAACTGATGAAGCAGCAGTTAAGTCTAGTGGGTGACACACAATGCATCAATAGATCGCAACATTTTGACAAGCTGCATCATGTACAAACTTTCTTGCCCCCTCCTTCAGTGGTGTGGAGTGATGGGTTTCCGGTTAAGGAAGTTGTGTTATTTCCCAATAAATCAGCCCAGTAAATCAGAATACACACATTCCTGTGGTTAATCGCCCAAGGACGTACCTTTTAATGCTATGTTAGTGCTCGCTTTCCTCACTCTTAGAGACATGCACACACACACACACACACACACACACACACACACACACACACACACACACACACACACACACACGCACACACACAC
>JAUZST010018119.1:0-33480 GCA_034779995.1 Parotocinclus haroldoi
TGTGTGTTTCTGTGTGTGCCTGTCTGTGTCTGTGTGTGCCTGTCTCTGTCTGCGTGTGCCTGTCTCTGTCTGCGTGGGCCTGTCTCTGTCTGCGTGGGCCTGTCTCTGTCTGCGTGCGCCTGTCTCTGTCTGCGTGCGCCTGTCTCTGTCTGCGTGCGCCTGTCTCTGTCTGTGTGTGTGCCTGTCTCTATCTGTGTGTGCCTGTCTCTATCTGTTTTGACAGAATCTTCAGGGTTATGATTTCCGCTCTGACATCTACAGCCTGGGCATTACTGCATGCGAGCTCGCCAATGGCCACGTACCATTTAAAGACATGCCCGCTACCCAGGTAGAGACACACTTCTCTCCATACAATATTACTGTAAATACCCCTCCTCCTCCTTCTGCAAATGCATGCCTAATAGTGTGGTGTCATGTTTGTACACAAACCTCTGGATGTTTGGTGTCTTCCAGATGTTGCTGGAGAAGCTGAACGGTATGGTGCCGTGTCTGCTCGACAGCACCACCATCCCCACCGAGGATCTCGGTATGAAACCCTCACGCTCAGGGGCAGACTCTGGGATCTGCGAGGGCCCCGGGGCCGGAGGGGCGCGGCACGCTAACGGAGAGCCGAACCCCTACAGCAGGACGTTCAGCCCACACTTTCACAACTTTGTCGAGTTGTGCCTGCAGAGGGACCCTGAGAAAAGGTCAGGAACGCTTCATTTAACAATCAGTCCAATTACATAAGCTTTATCAGGAAAATGTACGCTGAAATATACGCAAGGTTTTACGCATGATGACATTAAGGTGAAAGGATTTATGATGACTCAGTGTCTTGCTTGGGGTTTATGAAAAGACATTGCATGTTATTATGTAAACAACAAACTGCAGCTTCACAGAGGAATATAGGAAACCTATTGCTATGACTAGCCAGGAATCATTTTCATAATTTCTTACCCTGTTTACCCTGTGTAAAAAGCTGCCAGAGGACACCATCTGTGCCCGCTTGGCAAAACTGAAAAAAATATATATTTAGAGATTTTTTTTTTGCCCCCATAGGCCTTCAGCCAGCAGTCTGATTGGTCATTCATTCTTCAAGCAGGTGAGTAACAAATCCTGTTTTGTTTATTCTTAATGACTTACTACACTTACATTTAGTCATTTTAGTCATGTAAGTCCTCTAGTCTTAGGTGACTTACAATCCAAGGAAAAGCAATTTTAGGTGAAGGGACTTGCTAAAGGACCCAACAGTTGCAGGGGGTGGGGGGATTTGAACCCTGAACCTTCTGATCCAGTGGCCTAAATACTGTGACGGACCATCGCGCAGTGGAAACGTGGATTGTGATTTTTAGAAAGAAATGGACGCCGTGTGCTCTGGACCTCCAGACTGTTATTAAGAAGTCCAAAAGCCAGTCTCTGTCATGGGTCGGTGCCCTTGGTAAAGGTCATATACACCTCTGCGATGGCAGCATTAACGCAGAAAAGTATTACAAGCAACATACGATGCCTTCAAGACGACATCTTTTCCAGGGACGGTCATGCATTTTTCAACAAGGCAATGCAAAGCAAGACGATCAGGAAAAGTTTTGACTGAAATACTGAAATCCCTTCCAGTCTTGCTTTGAGGAACATTGGTTTTAAAGATTTCAATAATTCTCTTACACATTTGTTGACAAATTGGACTCTTGACAAACTCTGTCTCCCCTGGCTCCTCAAAATCTCAGCCTTTTGTACTAAATCCTCCTTTTGTACCAAATCCTTATTAAAATCAACTGTTTGAAAGCACATTATTATTTATTCTTTCACCTCATTACTAGCCATAAATTGCCCCCCTTGTAACTGTTTATGGAATGTCCTGTAGATGTGACAAAACATGAAATATCATACTGTCTGCAATTTAGGAAAGTAAATGGATGAATACACTGCATGCATAATTCTATACATACACACTTTTTGGCTCCCAAAACCACTGTGGTTCTTGTCGTCCACAGTCCCGGTTTCTATGAATTTGGCTATGGGTGATGTAACGGTGCTGTGTGGAACTGGGGATCTTTCTGGGTGTCGGTTGTTGACGTCTGTTGCTATGATACGGCAGATGTGTTCCCCCGGACATCAGAATAATCATTTCCATCTTTAGTTACCTGTGATGAACAAAAGTTTTGAACTTTCTGTGTTGATAACTTTTGAAAAAGAGATATTGCTAATCTTCCTGAGACAGTTCTGGTCTTCTTTGATACATGACCACCTTCCCAGTGGAAATTCTTGCCCTTGATCCAATATGGTGGCTTTCAAGATGGAGGCCATGTTCCAGACATGGCGTAAAAGATAAGCCTCCTCGCCCATTACTTACTGGAGTGTTCTGATATATCGTTTTCCCTTTTGTGTCTGTCTGTTTGTGTGTCTGTCTGTGCGGGTATCTGTCTGTCGGTGCGTGCGTGCATGTGTGTGGTGCCTTTTTCCAACGTCCCAATGACAGGACAATAATTACAAAATATTTCCCATTTCCTGCTTAGATAAAGCGGCGCCCGTGTGAAGCCCTTCCTGAGCTGCTGCGTCCCGTCTCGCCTCTGAGCACCTTCGAGTACGTTCAACCTCAGGATTCAACCTCGGCGCTGGCCAGCCTGGAGTCTGGCCTCAGCCACCTGGACGTGGACGACTGGGATTTTTGACCCATAAGAGGAAAGGAGGGTTTTAACTTGAGTGGAGTTGAGTTAGGAAGGTGTATAAGAAGCATGCGCTTGGTAATGACGTGATAATGAGCCCAGTATGGAATATACATTTGTCATGAGCTCATTTAAAGAACCAAAAAACCCACAGGAGTTGATTTCTATTCCATTTGTTCTCTGTGTATATAGTTCTGTGTCGAACCTAATGCAGGAACGACTGTTGCGTTTCGATCAAGCTCACGTTGTGCATGAACTCGTTTTGAAGGCACAGTACATTTTAAGGGCACGTCTGCCTTTCGGGTGCTTCGTTCCATGCACTGTAACGTTACTGATGATTGTTTTTGTGATAATCCAAACCTGAGCGACACGGTCTGAATGTCTGATAGCTCTAGTAGCTGAGCTGCGTTTACACAAAGTCAAGCTGCATGACCCATGTTGAGCATCGATAACGGACAGATTCACGCACACTCAAACTACCAGCAACAGGCAGGTGGGTCAGTGGAACGAGGCGAGCAACTCTAGTACAGTTCTGTTCTATCCTGGCACCCAGCACTCTCACGCCATCCGTTGTGTTATTAATGTTATTGCAGTGTTTCTTTCTTACTTTATTTCAGCAGTGATGTTGAAGTCTGTATATGGATTGGTTCAGATATGGGAGAAAGACAATAAACTTTAAAAATCAACTCCTTTTCTAACACTGTATGGAATTCTAATGCGTCACCCACTACGGCAGAGCTTCAGCAGGGCCTCGCCAGTGCAGGGCTTACATCTATCCATCGTGTGTGTGTGTGTGTGTGTGTGTGTGTGTGTGTGTGTGTATATACACGGCCGACTCGATGGGTAGCACCGCTGCCTCACAGCAAGAAGGTCCAGGGTCCTCCCCGTGTCTGCGTGGGTTTACTCTGGGTACTCCGGTTTCCTCCCACAGTTCAAAGACATGCGCGTTAGGTTTAATTGGTGTCTCTCAAAGTGGCCCTTAGCGTGTGACTGTTTGTGTTTGTGTGCCCTACGATGGATTTTTCCTGCCCTTGCGCCCAGAATTACCAGGTGGGCACCGGCTGGCCCGTGACCCCGTGTAGATTAAGCGGAAGAGAATCAATGAATGAATATATATATATATATACTGCTCACAAAAATTAGGGGATGATTCAAAATGAAATTTGTGAGCAGCATATAATAAATGAGTAAAGTGATGTTTATAATAAAACACTGCAAAGTGTTGGACTAACAGTGCGATTGTCTGGACACGCCCATTTCGGTCAACACCCTGTTTGACAGAACATAATGCGGACGTTAAACTACGCGTAGTCTTTTCTTAGCAGTAAGGTAGTTGCTGTCATGACAGGATCTACTGGTGTAACGTAAAGACCTGGAAAGAGAAACACTCGAGATGGGTATTTCTTTTAAAATAATTGATTTATTTAGCTTTGTTTTACAGTAAAAAAAAAAAAAAAAAAAAAAAAGTTAAAATCAGGAAATGGTTCAAGCTGCTAGTCCTCCTCTTCGTTGGACAGCGCCTGGTCTGCAGCAGCCTGGCACTTCTGGATCTTGGCCATTAACTCTTAATAGAGGAAAAAGTTTGAATCAGTTCACAACGGATATTCTATTTAGCACTCATTTTCTACTGGATGACAAAGCGGTCTACTACACCAGCTTAACACTGCAGGGCCAGGTCAGCCATCGTATGCAGCTCTGTCTGCAGAAGGCCCAGTCCTGTGTTTGTCCTAACGAGCTACAACCGTGCCTGCTGGCCCAGTAATGGACTGGCGTCTCAAGATTAAGCTATGAGCCAGGTTGGGTATGCAGACATTGTCTGTGTGTAAGGCAAGGGGGGGCTGTCACGTAACAGCTCAAGAAACCAAGTTTAAAGAATGTGTGGAGTTTGTATGTTCTCCCTGTATCTGTGTTGGGTTCTTCCTGCATTCTCAAAGTCATGCTATTGTACTGAAAGTTAAAGTACACATTGGGATGTTGGACAGTCCTCTGTTTCTGTCCCCCATACCCCCCCCCCCTTGTGGTTGGATAGTACTCTGTCTCAGGGATATGCGGATGTGTGTTGAAGCACAATGAACACTGATCAGGAAATAACCCTGTAAATTAAAGCGCAGAACTAGTTTATCAAGCCATTACCTTTAGCTGGATTGAAGACGCCGTTGGTTTGCTGGTTGCACACGTAGCAGCGCTTGGACTTGCGGTAATGCTGCAGCGCACAGACCTCACAGAAATAATGCTTACACCTGATACACACAGTCAATCAAACTGGTAATAACAGTACAATACAAGAAAGATCTTCAAAGTGCTGCATCACTGAAGGTTTGGTGAACTGGGCCTAACACACATTTCTAACATAGTAGCTGAAATTCTGCCCTAGACCATTATATTGGCTTTTATTTTAAGTAACCAACAGCGAGTGTATATACATGCACAAATATCCGACCATAATAACCAGCATTCGATTATACAAGTTTTCATGGAAAGAGCTAACTCTGATTCTCCAGATTGGAGTAAGGCCTGGATTTTATTTCAGTCATCTGCTTTCTCTGAGCATATTTCCCGTTAGTCAGATTTTTGTGAGACTAATTGGAAATTAGTGGGGGTGGCCTAGCGGTTAAAGTACTGGACTATGGACTAGAAGGTCCAGGGTTCATATCCCACTTCTGCTAATGCACTACTTTTGGGTCCCTGAGCAAGACCCTTAAACCACATCTGCTTGGACTGGATCTGCATAAGAGCATCTACTAAATAACAAATGCAAACGTTAATGCAAGCTAGCACAGCCCAACACGGTTGCCAGATCCAGTTATTTGGAGAGGATTTTTTTTAATCCTATGAAACTTGGCTTTTGGCTTGTATCCAATTATTTGCTTATTGTAGGTCATTTTCAGCATCAATATCTATTCAATAACAGACGATGTTACACCGGGGACGGAGACACTTGAGCTGTGGGGCTTTTTTGTGGCTCATTTCTCATGCGGGATTTGGCAACCCTGAAGTGCAACGAAATGTTGAGAGTCTGAAATGCAGGACATGCTCACGAAAATTATGACTATATTTGATTTCTAAAGTTTGAAATTGACATCACATCCTTGTGTGAGATTATTGACTCGTTGCAATCCAGTGTAAACCCAGAGCTTTCATGTTATCTGATTATTCAAGTGCATATAATCTCATTAATCGCCTTAAAATCTCACTCTGCAGCTGTCGGATTATTGTAAAAACGCTTAGTGTTTATCAGGACTAAGGAATAGGAACAGAATGAGTGCATGTGCTCGGAACTCACTTTGTAACTATGGGCTTCTTAAAGGATTCCCTGCAGATGAAGCATTTGAATGGCATGTCCTCATCGTCGCTGCTCACCTCGTAGTTTTCATTATCTGTAACAAATACAGATATACAGTCTGACAAGACTTTCTATAAATATACTGCACACAAAAATGAGGGGGCATTCCATTTTTTGTGAGCAGTGTACATTCACATCACATCACTCTACCACTGAATAGCTTGGCTAAATAGGGACAAGGGGACCTGACAAGGGCACAGAAGAGGGACCCGGAAGGTCGGTCAGTGGAGGAGCATGGACATCGTCCTGTCTTCAGGCTTATAGTTAGTAAAATGAGAATAGTAATCAAGCAAGCAAATTGTGAGACGATTTTTACAAACATCCTTTGCTCTGTTGCTTTGTGTTCGTTTCTGAATGGGCCCCCTATAAAGGTTTGGTGACCCTTAATAACCCTGCGAGCACTCACCATTAGCGCCGTATCTGCCCTCATCCAGCTCCCTCTCGATCTGCCAGCCGTGTTTGTAATCGGAGCGGTCGTGCAAGAACTTGCAGCTGTCTGAAACGAAAACACTTGCCTCCTTACTCACGTTTGTTAATGCAAAACTCGGGTGCGGGGTTGAGTTTTCACCCACCTCCGAATCCACAGAAGCCCGTCTCTTTGTAGTCTTTACAGATATCAGGCTGGTAGTCCCACCGCACCGTAGCCCGGAGGTGCTCAGGAGCTCGGATCGGCCCCTTCCTACAGGACAGGACATTATTAATAGGTTGATTGGTTGTTGAGTTTATTACCATGTCAGCACATGGTAATGCACAGTTGCACAGGGTAATGTTAGAATAAACACAGATACAGTACGTAAAAAACAAGAGTTACGATGTTTTTTTCCTAAATTTAACTTCTCTTAAAAAAATAAATAAAAGTTTACTATCCTGCTGTGACGTGCCTTTTTGAGAAGGTCTTGCATGCTATTTGTTCTGTAAAAAAAATTATTCGGATATTTGAGAGATCCAACACAATGCGTTTGACTGAGAGGGTAGAGGTGCGGGGTTGCCAGATTGGGGCTGACCCACCTACCAGGAGGCATCAGCGGGTGAAGAGCTCTGCTTTTTTTTCCTCTTTAAGATGAATTGGTTATACAGTAATTAGGGCAGATGTGTGGGTTGACCTCATGCGGTTTGTTTTGAGGATCACTGGACCTTTGAATGTTGGGTGATTCTTAGTAAGAAAAGCCTAACCAGACCCTAGAGTCAGATCCACCTACCTTACCATTCCTGATGAAGCATTGCCCATGGTGGTGTCTTTAGGTTTGATGAATTTGTGGTAATTGTTTATTCCTCGGTAGATCTTATCATCCTCTTTACCTGACAGCTCCTACAAACGGGTCAGAGCAGATATCCAACATTACCATATATGGACAGGAGAAGATTTTTTTTTCACAGCATTCTATTTTATTCAATCACAATAACCCATAAAGGCTTATCTCATTGATATAGCAGAAGCATCGTCACCCTCCTCCTGATCATCTCTCTACTCACCTCCTGAATCTTTTGGCTGCGCTCGAAGATGGCCTGAGCGTCTTTGTCTTTTTCAGTATCCAGCTCGTACACAGCGGTGGCTCCCATGTCATCAGGCCCCTCTGGTTTCTGTATAACACGCAGTACATAGATATAACCTCAGAACACACGGTTTTATGTCAAGCCAATGAGAAGTCGCTGAGACAAAACTTAAGCTCGCATTTGAGTCTAGTAAGTATCAGTAATCATTTGAATTAAAAACAAGACTTTATTATAGGGTGATTAGGCATAAACCAATCCCTATCATTCATTAAAAAAACCCTCATTTCCTAAACACATTTTTTAGTTGATGGACAAACGGTTACTTTGATCTTTCCTATTAAAATGATTCCTCACCGCTGAGCGAGTGGACTTGTAGGCCACCGTAACCTTCGTAGCTTCACGTTCTTCCTCACTGTCACTGGATGAAACCACTTCCCTCTCCACCTTCTTCGTCTAAGATCAAGATCAGACAAAGTTAACTCTGCTGATATATATGTGGAATTTATTGCCAACATAGAATCAGACTGACTGACCCTCTGAATCATGGGGTTCGGGGCATTTGGTTTCTTCTCTCTCTTGACCACAGTGTTTTTCTCATCATCGCTGCTTCTGTCTGAATAAACACACGTGTTACTGTACAGAACTTTTTTTAAGGTTTAGGTTTAATAATGTTTGTATAATTGTAGATATTACAGTTAGGGGATTTAATGCAGGGTTTTATTTTCGTTGTTTTCAGCGAGAAAGGCTCCATAGTGGTTTATTCTGGTCATGCTGGTGAACTCGTCTACTCTCTGGTAAACTGGCCGACCAACAGACCAGTGTTTTAAATAAAACCCAGTATAAGCTGGTGCTGCTTTTAAGAAGAGTTTGCGTAGGTCTTTGCTATTGCTTAAAAATACTGTCCTTACTTTAATCTTCTTATTACATCTATAAATGTATATTAATCAGTGTTATGATGTTTATTATAGTTGTGTATAAACAGATCACATTAGCTTCCTTTATTACAGCTGTACTTTAGATGAACCATTTCATACACACCATTAAAGAGAAGCATATTCTATAAACGTTACCTTGGTCACTATCACTTGCTTTTCTTTTCCGAGCAGAGAATTTCTTACTCGATTTTTTAAACAAAAAGGTGCAGGTTGCTTCTTTGCTTCCTTCAGAATCCGCCATTTTCACTCACGCAACAACAAAACAGAGAAGAGATGAGTCTGAGTTTGTATGAGTTTGACTTTACCGCCACCTGTCGTTCCGGAGCAGAACAGCGTCCTTAATTCCTTCCTTTTATTTCTTTCTTTATTCTTCTGTCTTTCTTTCTTTCTTTGTCTTTCTTTCTTGCTTAGTTGTTGAAGGAAAACACAAATTGTACCGGAGCGTAACAGCTTCCTTCATTCCTTCCTTTCCTTTCTTTTTTCTTTCTTTCTTTTTGCTTAGTTGCTGAAAGGAAACACAAATTCTACTTTCTCTTTTTCCATTCTTTCTTTCTTTTTCTTTCTTTCCTTTTTTAGTTGCTGAAGGAAGACACAAATTGTACTTTTTTCGTTCTTTCTTTATTACTTAGTTACTTGAAGGGAAACTTACTTTCTCTCTTTTTTTCTTTCTTTATTGCTTAGTTTCTGAAGGAAAACACAATGTGTACTATTTTCTTTCTTTCTTTCTGTATTCAGTATGTTTTAAATTTAAGCAGTTTTAAAGGGATGTTATCTCAAAACAAAAGGATTGAAATAAGGCAATATTTTGCACGGCTCCATCTTTCTGATTACGAATCTTTTCTAGAATACAAAGCAATATGACAGTGTTGTATGAATT
This sequence comes from Parotocinclus haroldoi, assembly GCA_034779995.1. Lineage (NCBI taxonomy): Eukaryota > Metazoa > Chordata > Actinopteri > Siluriformes > Loricariidae > Parotocinclus > Parotocinclus haroldoi. The sequence continues at coordinate 9,295 of JAUZST010018119.1, forward strand.
CACAGTATTTTATTAGTTTGTTAGTTTAGTTATAAAAAAAACCAGGATAGAAACATAGAAAGAATAAAGCAGAAATGTCCATGGTTAAGATCTGATGCAGTGTCAATGAGTGGTTGTTGTTATTGCAGGGTTTTACAACATGCACTGTTCTCAATCGACCATACTATCAGTATTAGTAACATCACAATGTGCAATCATATCTCAACCTGTATATAATAACTTGTAAATAATGTTTTATATGGTAACTTTATTGCTTATCTTCATACTGAGTGCCTTGCTATTCCTTCTGTAATGTAAAAATGTGAATTTCCTCACTGTGGGAATAATATTAATACAGCAACTACAAGTCAAAAGAGAGTTCTTAGGAAGCACAACCTGAACTCCAAATTGCTGCTGACCTTTTACCACACATCCATAGAAAGCCTGTTGATGTACTGTATCACGGTATGGTAGGGCAGCTCCACCATGGCAGACAGGGAGAAGCTTCAGATAGTAGTCAGGGCAGCACAGAAGATAATTGGCTGCCCTGTCCCCTCCCTGCTGGACATTTTCACATCAAGCTGCATCAGCAGAACAAAAAACATAAATAAGGACAGCTCCCACCCTGGCTTTGAGCTGTCTGACTTGTTGCCCTCAGGGAAGCGCTACAGGTGCATCAGAACAAGGACAAACAGATTCAAGAACAGTTTTTTTTCCCTGAAAGCCATTACCACTTCGAACTCACACATGCACTGATTTTATAACCCACCCTCCCACCTCCCTGTACTTCTTATCCACCTAATGTGCAATATTTATTTAATACTATTTAATACTATTGACAACACTGCTAATCTCCATTACTGTGCAATATCTGTATTCTGTGAAACATCACTACTCCTCAAATGTGTAATGTAATATCTAGATAATGTGCAATAACTGTACATAAGGTATATTTTTTGTAATTGTATATAGGACATCAATCTTTTTTATATATAGTGTTATATTTCATGTACGTTTTGCATTGCGAAGGAATTGGCCTTTTAATCTCATTGTACATGTGTATAGTGACAATAAAGGCATTCTATTCTATTCTAATAAAAGTTTATCTTATCTTATCTTATCCTATCTTATTTTTTGCTGGAGGAAAACACAGTTTCTTCTTTTCGTTCCTTATTATTTTCTTCTTTCTTTATTTTTCTCGGTTTCTCTTTATTTTTTTTATTTTTTAAAACTTGTATGCTTGTATGCTTATCATCTGTCATCTAAGTTAACAAGCTAAAATATAATAAACAAATATATAAATATAAATATAATATAATATATAAATATAAATAAATAAAATAAAAACCATTAACATTAACAATTTCGCAGGGTGTCTGCATTCGCTAGACCAAAGCGTTCATAACTTGTAGTTCCACTTAGACCTGACCTGAGAACTACAGTCTTGCCGCAAACTGTCGGAACGGTGTCGTCAAAGTCATCGTCCCCGTGTGCTTTACGGCGTTTCGCCATTTTAAGGCAGAGCACAGCGCGAAGAACAAGAGAAGAGACTCGACGCCGCGGAGTATTAGCGCTCACTTTTATGTTCTGGTTTTGTTTTCTAATATCAAACTATTGCAGGTCGACCTTCAAGAAGGAGTTTCTCATCGAGTTTGGGGGATTAATCTAGATTGAATGCGGAGCTGAGGTAATTTGGAAGGCTTCTTGAAGAAGGCGCTTGGAAGCGTGTTAGCCATAGCTTAGCATAATCGAGTCTAGGTGTGTGTGCTTAGCCTCTTAAAGGCTCGCGAACTGACGGCCTGTGCTGTGTTTTTGCATTTTTTTCCCTTTAGAATTGTATTTGAACCTATTGTAAATTTAATCAGCGTTCCGCTTGGTCTTTGTTTGTTTTCAGGTTGATTAGTGAGAAAAGGAACGAATAAGTTCAGTTTTGCTATGCTAGCACAACTTCGGTGTTCCGTACAGTTGAGCGTTAGGACGTGGTTTTATGTTCCTTTTAATAACGCTGTACTTAATGTATCCGCTTGTTTTTGTATTCTTCTTTGTGATTTTCTAACACATTAACACTTCGATTGAATACGAACAATTCGGTGTCAAAGTTGAGCCGTGCTGCGGTTTAGCCTTTATATAGTGTTCCGTACACCAGGGTTTGTATTTACAGCTGCTCGTCGCTTTTCACCGCCTTTGCGCGTGAACAAAAACTCAGTTAATTCCCCCAAGTACTTAGTGTAGATTTGAGTTCGCCTGCAATTTTGCATGTTCTTTTCGTGCCCGCGTGGGTTTATTCCGGGGTTCAAATTCTAACCACATGCATTAGGTTACTTGGCCACTCTAAACTGGGCCGTGTTGATATCGTGTCGTGAATGTAATACTCGATCGCTATGGTGATGTCATTGGGTCAGAGTATCTCCAAAAACAAGGTTTATGGGGGCTAGTAATTCCCATGATTACGTATTGACTGGTCAGATGAGGGACAAACCAGGAAAAGACTCCCAACACGTGAAAGTTATTAATCCCCACCTGTATAATTTGAATGGACAGAATGGAAAACCCTTAAGTATCATAAACATCTAAAACCTATTATTACTGAATGTCACAAAGGCAGCACAGCAATAGAACAGGTATAATAAAATTCCTCCCATATACCATATTAATCACAAGCATATAAAAATAACACATGGATAACTTTGAATACAGAATGAGCCATGACTACTAATGTTATGAAGACTAAAACCAGCTGGAAAGTAGAACGGCCTGAAAAGACTACAAGATCCTGGCATTAATGCAATCAACGTGTTGGTATGACGTTAAGCAAATAAAGTTTCTGTACACTGCTTCTGGAAGCACTTTGGAATTTGGAAATTCTTGGGCCGAAAATTCACATGGCTGTGAATTTAACACGTAACGCCAGGAGGGTAAATCCCAGAAAATGGAATGGGTTTCTCATCACTCGAAGAGACTTCAGTTTGTTAGTTGGAAAATGCTTTGTACAGCATTTTTGTATAAGAACTCCGCCTATCAGCGTTGTATAATGGTGCAAACATGCTGGACCGACTGGTTTAATGATCAGTCTTTAATTTCTGTTTTTTTACATTGAATATTAGGTGAACAATGACTCAGTTTCTGCCACCGAACTTGCTGGCCTTGTTTGCCCCTCGGGATCCGATCCCGTTTTTGCCGCAACTAGAGAAACTTCCTCATGAGAAACATCACAACCAGCCCTACTCTGGCATCGCTCCTTTCATCAAGCACTTTGAGGTATGTTGTGACTCTGCTTGTTTACTTTTTATTTGGTAGATATAAAGCTCTAGTATTTGTAGCTCTTATTTTTGGTGACGACTTGTTACCGCTTGCAATGCATGTTTAAAAAAAAAAAAAGGTAATTTTGCAGCAGATTATAAAGGAAATGTGCTTAGAGAGCAAGACTGCCACGACAGGTCTTTTTAATCATAATTTGTACATTAATACTTCTTACCCTTTCTACCTGCTAGTTCATTTTCAGTATCTATTTGTATCTTTCTTTAGATGCACTTAAAATAGTTATTTGTTTGCTTATTAATGTAGTCCCTTTAATTTTGACCTATCCAATCAGGATCCTCGAGATGCACCCCCACCGACAAGAGCTGAAACCCGAGAGGAGAGGCTGGAGAGGAAGGTTAGATTTCAGGAATCATATTTAACGTGAAATGTTATGGCTGCATATAAAAACGAGGCGTTCAATCCTTTGCGCTTATTCCAAACTTTTGCGTCACTTGCAGAGGCGAGAGAAGATGGAGAGGAGGCAGACGGTCGTAGAAACAGAGCTGAAGTTGTGTATGTGTCGCACTTGTTGTTGTAGCATCATAAAGCCTTGGTATGTGTTGATTCCTTCGTTTGAGCTTTCCCTTTTTCTTTGCAGGGGATCCTCATAATGACCCTAACGCTCAAGGAGACGCATTCAAGACCTTGTTTGTGGCTCGAGTTGTAAGTGCTGTAATACGGCTCTTTATTAAATCTTCTTGCTTGTGAGATGTGCCTGTGACGCTCATTATTTTGTTGCTCTTTGTGTAGAACTATGATACCACAGAATCTAAACTGCGTCGTGAATTTGAAGTGTACGGCCCCATCAAACGAGTAAGTGTCTGCACGTTCAAGGGCTTTGCATTTCAAGAGGTTTGGGTATGAATTGGTGGAGGGCAACGCATGCTAACCACAAACCAATCAAAAAAGACGGTGGTGTCATGTTTTGTCACTGGGAGTGGTGAAATCTTGTGAATGGTATGTGAACAGTGTGCAGTGAATTTGTGAACGAGTAAGCATTCAGAAGTGTTGATCAATGTAATCTATGCCATGTTTTACATTTTATTCGAACACTTATTTGTTCCCCTACGGGGGCTATGGTAGCCTGGCCTGTTAAGATACTGGACTGTGGACCTAATGGTCCAGAGCACAAATTCCACCTTTGCCAAGCTGCCACAATTGGGTCCCTGAGCAAGGTCCCTAACCCACAATGATTTTAGCTAAAATTTCAAAATTAATACAAATAAGATCCCACAAGAACTGCTGGATAATCTGTTCCTGTCCATTCCCTGTAACCGTCAGTGTGTGGCACTCTTGGGTGACCACACACCCTGTGGAATACAATGTAGGGCCACTCTCATTCAGTCTGACATTCTTCTGTTCACCCCCATGAATACATCCCTTACTACTCAATCGCCATAATTGAATTTGTATCTCATTTGAATAATTTATCAACTTTCTTTATTTGGTTTTCTGATTCCTATTTAATAAAATAAATGCTTGTTATTTAATCACTTCATATTCATTTTGTAATATCCCTTGTAGTGGAGCGTATTTAGAGTCCAAACCTTTATTGAGCGCAGAAAAACAATATATTCTTGTAAGATTAATCATGATTCTGATTAGAGGTCATATCACACAGCACTAACCCTGAGGTTATGATGTAGGCGCACAGATTTTAGTCAATTTGTTTGATTTTGGTGGGGAAAATGTAGCTGGTTCAATGTCAGATTTAGTCGAATAAAGAAGCGTTTGTGGTTTGTAACCCCACTGTTTACACTTTTGTTTTTATTTGTATTAATCAGTATCTGAAAACCTTACACCCTCTTGAATCTGACCAGTTCTCATATACATCAAATAAATGTACTTATCGTTATAAATAATACATATTTAATATTTGTTAGTAACATGTAGGCTAAAATATGTTCCTTTTTACAAACGTGCTATCCACAAATGCGCCGCTTGCCAGTTCTGACCAGAGAAATCTGTTTTCCAGTGGTATGCAGTTTTTCAGAGCTGCATAATAAATGCATTGTATTTAAAGTACTACAGAGCCCTTGGTTTTCTACTCAGCTCTGTACCTTATGTAAAACATTTAGTCAAGTTATAGAATTAAAATGTCGTTTTATTTTGATGAGCATGTAACTGCTATACCAGTCCATATCTGTTTGATTGACTGCTGTCACTCACATGCTGGCTTGTTCTTTAATTGTTTTCAGATCTACATTGTATACAACAAGAGGACAGGAAAGCCCCGTGGTTACGCCTTCATCGAGTACGAACATGAGCGAGACATGCATTGTGAGTAAATCAACCTCATTCATGAATTCCAGTACCCGTTTGTGTTCTACCTCTTTACTATCAAAAGGTGAAGCGACCACTGAGGTTCTTGGCTCAAACAGACATGGTCTGCTTTTTATAAATATTGGAGCAAAACCCAACTTTTTGTTTTATTTTATAAAGGCATAAACCTTTTTTTTTTATTTTATTTTTTTATTTTATTTTATTTTTTTGTTTACTCAATGTACAAACCACCATGCTCCTGTCATGTTTTAGTCACGGTGCTAACATGACGTTAAACAAACAGTACAGTGTTCAGCCTGTCTGTGGCTGTCAGCTGGTTCACTGAAACCAGAGTTAGCCAATGGCTAAACATCTCAGAAAGCAGTCGGTGGACCTGCCATCCAGCCTTCATCTGTGTGTCATGTGTCTGTGTGACTGTCGGTGTCTCCTCTTTCGTCCTGTGTGAAATGGCTGCCTGTGTTGGTGCATCTGGTGTGAATGTTGATGTGCATCCGGGAGGGGTGGGTTTGGGGTTTATGACTGCATTAGTCCACTACGGACACGTTCTGATGAGTGTCGCCGCTGTACGGCATCTCTGCGACATTTAGGCAGTGAGACACTGGAGTGTGTGTGTTCCGGCGAAGCGGCGATGGTAAGCTAAAGGCCGAGCCTTCCGGGCACCAAGGTGACTCTAAACCTGTACACAATGTGCGTCTGTCTTAATAACAAGCAGCAGTTTAAAGCGTGAAGGCTGTACCAAGTTAGCTCAGGCTGAGTGAAGTGTTGCGGAGCGAGTCCATGCCGTGTATTAATTGTGTGTTGTTCTCATTGCTACTGCAGCCGCCTATCTCTGATGGCTATTGGCCAGAGCTGGCTTGCAGATCATGGTGATGATTTTGATACATCTACACCCTACTACCACAGCTCAGTATATGGTTGGTATGATGGGTTTGTATGATGGGTAAGATTTTTATTCCACCCTCATCTAACTTCCAGGCTAAAACAAGGCGCACGTTCTTTAGACCAAACCATCAGGCCGAGATCTGCCTCGTTTGGGGGCTAAATGCAGCTCTGCTGCCGTTGGTCACTGAACGTCCTTGCGTTAGGCTTAGGGAGTGGGGGCCTGGGGTCAACCTGTGCTGTTAAAGCCACTGTTTGTTGCTGTAAAAGCCTTGGTTGTACTCTGCAATATTTAGGTCGTACGAGGCAGAAGCAGGTCGCCTAGGGTTGTGAAGACTTTTGACAAAAGTATAAACGTCTAGACTTTGGCAGGTTTAAGAGCGCGAGGTTAGTCTTATTTCTTTTTATAATCCTCTTTGAAGCTGGACCGTTTAACCACAAACTGTAAATGGCGTTGCGTAGCTGACCTATCTAAATCTTACAGAGTATAGCCATTTTGATTTTCATATGGCTTTAATGGCATAGGTTAACCAAAGGCAGTCCACAGTGTGACACAAAGCCAGCAACGCAGTGATTGGTAGTTGGATAAATCTAATAAATTATTACACGTATTGAAGACCAGAAATAATGGACCTTATCGGGGCAACCAACTGTTATGCCCACAAGTACATTTTCCCTTATTGTCGTTTAGAAAATGCTGCTCTCCTATGAGTGTCTTCCTCACCTTTTTGATTAGTAAGGTTTAATGTCTGTAATTGGGTAAAAACTTCATTATTACCCCATAGGGCTAATTGTGGTTCATGCTTGGTAAGTGGAAATGTTTTGGTAAGACTTGAAGTGAGGGTTATGGTAAGGCCCTCTGACAGAAAAACAAGGGTTTGAGGCACTCTAGTTTTAGAAAATGGTGAGGGTTTGGGGTAAGACCCTCTAGCTTTAGTTAGCGGTGAGGGTTTGGGGTAAGACCCTCTAGCTTTAGTTAGCAGTGAGGGTTTGGGGTAAGACCCTCTAGCTTTAGTTAGCAGTGAGGGTTTGGGGTAAGGTGACGTACAAATCATAAAAAGATGGATGCACACAACAGACCTGCTCTAGGTGCTGCAAAACAGCTTAGCATAGCAGGGTTTGTTGATATAAGAGCAGTTCAGACTTTGTTGTGAGCATCAAGTTTTGACTGCGACAGAAGCGCGCCAGGATTTCCCTGAAGACCAGCATCCACTGAAAACGATCACACTCTACAAGTCCTGATATGTTCTCAAACTGTAGTGTTGTATCTAACACCTTGTTAGATGAATGTGTATTGTAACACTGGATGTAATGAAGGTTGTAGTTAAGGCCCTCTAGCTTAAGGGAAATGGGTATGGATTTTTTTGGTAAGGCCCTAAATAGAGAGGGTTTTTAGTAAGGCCCTCTTGCTTAAGGGAAATTGAGAGGGTTTTTGGGAAAGGCTCTCTAAGCTTCAGGGGAATAGAGGGTTTTTGGGAAGGCCCTCTAAGCTTATGGTATAGAGAAGTTTTTATAAGACCTACCTTTTCAAGGGAATATAGTGGGTTTTTGGGAAAACCATCTGAGCTCATGGAGGATGGTAAGGTCTCTCTGAGTAAGGTCCACTTGATTCAAGGTACATAAAGGGGTTCTGTGTCATGTCCTCTGTGTTCAGGAGAATGTACTGGGTTTTGGATAAACAGTGATGTGACATGGGTAAGGGCAGATCATTTGAGGGTTCATGGTAAGGCCCTCCAGTAGAGGGATAGACAAGGGTAGGGGATTTGAGGGTTCATGGTAAGGCCCTCCAGTAGAGGGATGGACAAGGGTAGGGGATTTGAGGGTTCATGGTAAGGCCCTCGAGTAGAGAGATGGGTAAATGTAGATAATTTGAGGGTTTATGGTAAGGCCCTCCAGTAGAGAGATGGGTAAATGTAGATAATTTGAGGGTTTATGGTAAGGCCCTCCAGTAGAGAGATGGGTAAAGGTAGATAATTTGAGGGTTTATGGTAAGGCCCTCCAGTAGAGAGAGGGGTAAAGGTAGATAATTTGAGGGTTCATGGTAAGGCCCTCCAGTAGAGAAATGGGTAAGGCCAAATCATTTGAGGGTTCGTGGTAAGGCCCATGGAGTCAGCACATGGAGTCACCAAGCTACGCCAATGAGTTCCAGTCTTGGCCAGGTGTTGTGGTAAGGTAGCAGTTACAGGTAATGTGGTAAAATGGAGATCTAACTATTAGCCGGTTGGGGGCTGTGCCACAGTGGGCTGTTGTTTTAAATACTTACATTATCTAATCGGTTGAACATATAGATTGATGTGTGTGTGATTGTATGTGTGCGTGTGTGTCTCAAATTGAGGACGGGCTGTTGGGTGCAACTTGGTGGGTGCTTTTAAGACACTTGTGCCCATGTTTGTTAATGTGAAGGTATGGTTGGTTGCTTGTAGCGTACTCAAGTGTGTGTGTGTGTGTGTGTGTGTGTGTGTGTGTGTGTGTGTGTGTGTGTGTGAGAGAGAGAGACTGAATGGGGAAGAGAGAAAACATGGTGTCTAGATTTCACGTTACAGTGGTTCTGCGAATGAGGTTTGCATTCAAAACTTTGCTTCTTCACCTAAGACAAGGCAATCCAAAGAAATAATAATGATTTGGATAAAATACTTGCTTTTGTAAAAAAAAATTTACGCCAACTTAAGTTACCCATTTATTCCCAATGCTTTGTATAAAAGGCATGATTGTTACCAACTTTTCCTTCAGCCATTTTGATTGAATTTGCAATTTATTGCAATTTCTGAATTTGCAGATTTGGTCTATATGGAGCTTTGAGTGCATTTGCCTTTTAAGGCTATCTGTATCAGATGCACCTAAACCTGATTCACAACTGACTGTAGTCTGTGGTGTTTCTGCTTTTGTAGCTGCTGGGAATGTAAGTTGGTGGGTAACATAAGAAAATCTAAAAAACATTAGCATTCTGAAGTTTGACTGTACGGATACTCAGTTTTATGATGGGAATATTTTCTGACATCCATCGTACGTTTGATTTAATTTCCAGCGCTTTTTGTCACTCCCACAAAGTGAATTTTGCTTAATGTCTCTGTTTGTTAATGGATTTCCAGCGAGTCGTGCCACTGTAAAACTGGGGCTACAAGTTTAGCAGATGAAAAGAGACACGAATGAATGTGACATGAACAAGCTTTAAAATTTACTTGCCAGCATTTCCTGTAGTCCCATGGTTATGAGGATTACACTGATGTCAAATAAGATTTCTTTCGGTATTTGGGGCACGTTCTGACTCGAGCATGCAGCCTCACAGTCATGTCAAATCTAAATCTGTAGATTAGCCGTTTAGAAGTTTGGAAATGTATTACTGCCTTGAACCAGATAAAATGCCTAAAACCTGCCTGTGCTGGTAGTCAGTGGCAGCAGTGCTGATTTTTGCACAGTGAGGTAAGCGTGCCTCAAGGTAAGAAGTCTCCCAAACAATACTGAAGCGCTCATTCGTCCTGCTCACTATCTTCTTTCTTCTCTCTCGTTTTTTCACACCTTTCCTCCCTCCATTCTGTCTTTCTCGCCTTCTTACACGTTACTCCTCCACAGCGGCCTACAAGCATGCAGATGGTAAGAAGATTGATGGTCGGCGAGTTCTTGTGGACGTAGAGCGAGGTCGCACTGTGAAAGGATGGCACCCCCGTCGATTGGGTAAGGAACTGTTCCCGGTCTCTGTAATGCGTTTCAAATCGTTACTTTTTAAAAAAGTCTTTATTTTTTTTATTTGACGTCATGGCACGGTGACTAGTACCGTCACCCCTTTTAGGGTATTATATAGGGTATAGAGTCTTGTGTTCTGTGTGTGTAACATTGTCTGTTTTTAGGTGGCGGATTGGGTGGGACTAGGAGGGGTGGAGCTGATGTTAATATCAAGCACTCTGGTAGAGACGACGCTTCTCGCTATGATGATCGACCCATTGGGGGGTGAGTATGTGGTTTTGGAAAAAAGCCTAGACCAGATCACTTTCCATTAATCCCAGTTGTCTCTTGAGAAATGATTAACCAACCTGCCATGGATGTAAAGCCGTTAAGCCTAATCTTTCTATAGCTTTATGAATGAGTTGTCCTGTTTGGCTTAGTACAGTTAAGCACAATGAGCTGATTGAGCTGTATTTTCTTTCTCTTTGCAGTGATCGGGATCGGGACCGAGAACGACGTGAGCGCAGCCGAGAACGTGATCGGGACAAGGAGCGTGGGGAACGCAGGCGCTCTCGTTCTCGGGAAAGGCGTCGGCGCACCCGTTCTCGGGAGCGCGAGAGACCGGCGGCAGGTGCGGTGGAGGAAGTCGCCAACCGGCGTAGAGAGAGGGACAGGGAGAGAGGCGAGGGAGAGGCCAAGCCTGTGGAGAGGAGTCGAGAGCGCGATCGAGAACGCGATCGCAAGAGGAGGAGTAGGAGCAGGGAGAGGAGAAGGGACAGGGAACGAGGGAAGGGTGCCGAGGGGGGTGAAGAAGGTGCAGGCGGCATGACCGATGGCATGATGGGAGATGGAGGAGAGAGGGGGGTGGATGAGGCTGTCGGAGGTGAGCCAGGAAGAGGAGAGGAGGGAGGACCGGAGGGAGAAGAACGAAGTCGGGACAGAGACCGGGACAGGGACAGAGACCGGGACAGGAAGCGCAGTCATAGGGATAAAGATAGAGACCGGGACAGGGAGAGGAGGAGGGACAGGGATAGAGACCGAGACCGAGATCGTGAGCATAAGCGGGACAGAGGCGACAGGGAGCGTAGAGAGGACCGCCATGCGTCTCTGCTGCCCCCTATGGGTGAGCACGAGGGTATGGGAAATGGAGGTGAGGATGGGGATGAGTCGCTCCCCCCACAACCTGAGGAAGGATCTCAGGATGGCATGCGAGCCATGATGATGGATCAGGACTCGATGCAGTCTGGAGAAGGCTATGCTTCAAATGAGAATGGCTACAAAATGGAGGCGCAAGGTGAAGAATATTAAAAACTAGTCTAGCTAACATGGCGTTCCTTTACTGCTAATGTGTTAAAGGCTAAATATAGTATCGTACTGTCTTAGAACCTGCTTTGTACAGTACATCATTTGACCTGAAATAGTAACAGCTGAACTGTGATTTTGTTTTTGGTTTGTTTGATGCAAAATTATATTGGCCAGGAAGAAACGGTGTGTTTAATAATTACCATGCTAGTTCTACAATCTTCATGTCACCTTGATAATTGATCATTACAGGCTGGAACCGTCACAGTTGAGTTCTGGACTGTTTTTTTTGGGGGGCGAATTTTGCCAGCGTCTTTGATTGTAAGATGTTTGAGTGCATTGACGTCCCAGAGGCTTCATCATGTACAGTCCTGTAATCGTTTTCCTTTTGTCAAAGGTGTGCTTTTAATCAGTTGTTGCCATGGGTTCACGACACATTGCTCTTATTCTTTTGTAATTAGCCTTTTTTGTTCGAGTATGTGAACATCTGTCCCTCAATGTTCATGTTGAGGTTGTGTTTTGCGTATCAGTTCGCTTAAATAAATCCCTTTTTTTTTTTTTTTTTATTAAATGCGTGACTCCTTGCAATCAGTATCAAAATGAATTATCAAATATAGATTTTCTTGTTTTTTTATGTTTAAGATCTTAGTTTGGAGCATGTTTGCGTGCACTTAATATCTACAGATATTAATAACTACAGATAATCGGACTGCCCCAAATCCAATCTACTGTACTTCACATCTCCATAAGCAGAGAATGGGAAGACTCCTTGTTTACATGATTAGGGCAACTATCAGATTTCTACTTTGAATCTATCGGAATCTCAGAAGGATAAGAAGTAAACCTCAAACTTTCAGCTGTAGCCTTTTGTAAAAATGGGACTGTTCTTTAAGTCAGGGGTTGCTCAATCCAGGGAGAGAAATAACCAGATCTATGGAAATGAGCCAAAAAAGAGAATTGACTTTAAAAAAAAATCTGGCAAGCTAACTTCAATGAGTGACTACTTGATTGACAGTTTGTTTAATAAGATATAAAATAAGACATTTTTATTTTAGTGCGTGAACAAGCTGCACTTTCAATAGTTTTGGAAAGTGGGGGGTCAGGGAGCAAATCCAAATAAGCATCTACACTTTAGACACAAGCCCCACAATCTCTTAATTAGCAATATTGGTAAGAATCTTTATAAGATGGTAAGAATAAGGGGACCTTTTAATCGTATTTGTCACTGGTAGCTGTGTCTGTCTGGTTATGTTTGTTCACATTTATTTTCTACCCCCACAAAGCTGATGGGCTGCTTTCCACTAGTTCATAGTTTTGTAAAACCTTGCTGTGTTTTTTTTTCTGTTTTGTAGCTCTACCACGTCCCAGATAATGTCGTTAACCTACACTGATTGATTACTTGTTTACTTTTTTTTTTATCCCCACAGACTTCATTTAACTTGAATGTTACAGTAGCAAACGGATTGTGAATAATCTATTTTATATACTCACAGTTGTACACAATTACACACTAAACAACATGCACGTACTAGCCACAGTATGTGTAACTGATCTAATCAGGAAGTCACTGGATGCATTCAGGTATGTAGACATGATCAAGAGGAGCTACTGAATCAAAATGGGAGAGAAATGCAATTTAAGTGATTTTAAACACGGTATGGTTTTTGGTGCTGGAGTTTACAGAGAATGGTACAAAAAAAGGATCTATCCAGTAAGGGCAGCTCTGTGGGTGAAAATGCCGTGTTGCTGTCAGAAGAGAAAGGTCAGGCTGATTCAAAATAACAGAAAGGATAAAGAGGCTCCTTTCAACTACTCGTTATACAGCAGAGCATTTTGAAGGTGTAGAGCCTTGAAGCAGATGGGTTACTGCAGCAGGAGACCATGCCAGGTGTCACTACTACTACGGGAACCTGAGTCTACGGTTCACACAAACTCACCATAATTAGACAATAGCAGCTTGGGTAAGCGGTCTGGTCTGAGAAGTCTCTGTCTCTGTTGTGAAAGTTGATTCATCCTGTGTTCAGGCTGCTGGTGGTACAAGGCTGCACCGTGTACCATCTTGGATTAGCTGAAGATTTGATCAGTACTTAAATAATATTAAATATATATTTTGGGAGGGGTGCAGATTTAGGTTGGAGTCTATTCATGAAACGTTTAATGCGCTGTTACATGAATGAAGTCGAAATATTTATTGCGTGTTACGCCAAGGTAGTTAAAACTACAAATACGGCGATTCCTTGCAGTGCCGCCTTCGAGCAGCCCAGCCAATCACATTGCGCCATTCTTGGCACGTCATCCACGATGTTCTTCGATGCGAGCCGTTTGACCCGCACGACCGTTTATGAGCCGTCTGCACGGACACCGGCTACTCCGACAGGATTTTAAATAGTGAATAAGTCCGGTTTTTGGTGGAACAGATATATAAGGCTAACCTAGCCGTGTCCGGGGAGAGGGAGCGAACAGTAGCGGGACAGAACACGTTTTTACCGCAGCACTTAATCCGGAGAAGCGCTAATGATGTCATCATATTATCATCCGGGGAAGGAGGTGGACATGGCGGAACCGCTGTGCCTGGAGAGAGGTAATGAATTATTTACACAATTAATACCGACCATACATTAGATCTCCAAATACAGAGATGATGGAAAACCTTCAGTACGTGATTTCAAGTGTATGTCTGTGTTTAAAGGTCATGGCGTCACTTTGTTTTTTTTTTGTTGCACTTAACACGTCACAGAAATCCAGATAGAGTGTACATGCTGTAGGTCTTTTGTTTTTGTTTTTAACATAGTACGTAAAATGGTGACAACCTTGCACGTGCAAAGCAGTCCGTGCAATTTCGTATATAACACGCAAGCCTATTACAAACGTGCACAGGTGAAAAAGCCTCTACATAAAGAAGATAAATTAGGAAAAAAAAATCCATATTTAATCCATAAAGAAATCCAACTTACAAAAACAAGCTAACCGGACAATACACAGATACATAAATAATTAATGTAAGAAAAATCCTAATGGTTCTTATAATCAGTGACCCTAAATACAGACATTATAGAGGTGTGTAATGGAATATGAAGCGTCTCGTCTGGTTTGCTTCTTTTTACCTGTCATTCTCAAAATATCCACAAGGTGGCGCCAATTGCTTTGGCCTTATGGCTGGACGCGTGGGTTAAAGCTTCTGTCAGTCTACAGTACTGCACGAGCGGCGATTCTAAAGTCAGGACTTTTGGGGGTGCAGATGACTCCCTCTGTTTATTTTGACTTTTCATTGATTTGTTTTCTTTATTATGGTATGTTTTTGATTAATTTACTATTGTCCATCTTAATTTCGGACTAGTAATAGATGACTTATTGGAGTCAAACAATATTGCCTTTTATATAAATCCTGTAAGTGTAGTGTGAGTATTCACAAGCCTCTGCGTTGTATAATCAGTAAATCTATAAGGTGTGTGAGAGCGCTGTGTGTCGAAGTGTCTCCCAAAATGACTGAAATGTGTGAAATAATTACTGATGACTCTAATGTGCTCAGGCCCAGACCATTGAATGCAATGTGAGCACAAGCCGAAAGTAAACTCCTCTGCTTTAGTGAATCCCTGTATAAATCTTCTTATTGATGGAAGGTGCAGGTAGAGGCAAAACTCCCTGCGAAAGTTCAGTCAGCATTGGTTATGTGTTTGTCTGTATTTACCAAACTGTGCTCAACATAAAAGTCCAGTCTGCATTCCAGACGTCTGATCTCTTGCTGTCTGCTCTCTCTGTTCTCTGGCTCACTCTGAGCTTAGATGTGTGCAGGGTGATTGAGTTGCTGGACCGGCTTCAGAGGAGTGGCGAGCTACCTCCTCCCAAACTGCAGGCGCTCCAGAGGGTGCTGCAGAGCAAGTTTTGTGCTGCCATCAGAGAGGTGGGTTTTTACACACCTGTACTTACCTGCTCATTCCCTTCTCATATCAGTTACAACTAAACAGAGCACACAGGTAATAATGAAAGGTTCTAATGAGAAATGAAGCTTTTTAGCCTTTTACAGTGGCTATTCACAGACTCCAAACATCAAAGACATTGTACTAGTATACAGTACTGCACCGAACTCTAATTACCATGTTTGACTTAAATAAGTAATTAACAAGGAATCTGCAATAATAATTATGTACTCTTACACCACCCGTTATGATTATACTGCAGTTTTTGCTTCTCCTGCTCTCTTCCTATCACAGACCAGATCTGGCAACCCTGGAATTAAACGCAGCACACGCTAACTGGCTATGGAACACTTTGTAAAGTCTTAAACGCAGGTCATGCTTGGGCAAACAAAGATTGTATATTATTGTTATTGGATGTTGTATAAACTTCATCACAAACAAGTTTGAACTTGACCATTGAAACTCTTTTTCTCGATAATGGTTTATGACTTTGGTGTGGAGGATTTTGGTTTGGAAGAGGGAGGGAGGGGGGAGGGGAGGGGAGGAGGGGCACGTCTGAGACCTGTGGTAAACAGCAAAGAGGGAAATGAAATTTGAATAGATGCCCTAGCAGCCCAGTAACTATTTGCTACTTGGGTGATCCATGACTGGGTTGGCATCGTGCAGTAGCGTCGCCTGTCCTGTGAACTTCCATGATGGGGTACAGAGGCTCAAGAGATTTTCGTACTCTGCTGTCTGTCTCGAAATTCTACATTCTAACATACCCAAATGAAAGTCCTGGTGTTACCTTTGGGGTAGCTGCTCTCCCTTTGATCTGGCCACTCGCATCTGTGTGATGTCCAGCACGGGAGTCAACGATGGGACTTGTACCCAGGGCTACCCTGGGGACGCTGGGCTAGTTAATTGCCCTGTGCCACCTGGGTGCCCCCAAACCAAAATGACATGTTTTAATATGACATGCTGCCATTTCAGCAAACCTGCTGCCTGTCCTGGTCCATCTCTGCCCTGCTGGACATTCCCGTTTATCTGCTGTTGGACTCGAAGCAGCAACAGGGTGGGAGAGTTTGTGTGTTGAATGCAGGGATGATGTCACTGATATGTTCACACTGCGCTCTCTCTCTGCTTCCACACTTTCACGATGACCAGCTGGTTCACCAGACCTCCTCTGCACTCGCTTCCTCACGTTCCTGCCTCACCGACCTCAAGCTCACTGTGACCCTCACTGGCTCTGACTGCACCTCGAGCTCCGGCTCCAGCTTCTGTTTAGGCTTGGGTCAATAATCACTATTATCAGCTTCATTCTTTCAATTAACTAAACAAACAGTTCCACATGGACAAGCATTAAAACACCACTTTTAAAAATTATAGGCATGCCAAACGGTGCTAGGGACTAATTTGGAAGGAACAAACGCCAAGGAGTTCCCATGAGAACTATATTCGTTCCAGGCTTCGGGATCAGAAGGAAAGTTTCATTTCTTTCAAAAGTGAAAAAACTCTGCTATATGAGATCCAGTTTCCTGCTGTGAATGAAACGGACGAGCTCTTGGTTTAAAGCAGATGGATGCAGTGGAGCACTGGACTTTAGTGGTCCGTGGGGTCTGTGCTGAGGGACTTCGCTCTGTACTGCAATAGCAGAAGATGAATAAGGATATATTAACACTCGTTACTGCAAAGGATGACTGAGTTCAGTGCAACAGCGGGCCAGAGCAGATGCAGAGATTTTTTTTTACTCGCTTCAAGATGCGGTGAAGCCACACCAGAGCATTTAGTTTAGTGAAACGTCCATTTCTAGAGCTGTTTTTTTATCATATAAAATAACATAAACCTAAATGACCGATTGATGACGGAAAGAAATGGTTAACATGAGCTCGATACTCTAGCTTCTAAGGAAAATCAGTACATAACTAGCTCTAAATAGCTCATTATTAATAACTGTAATATATTATATGATAATTAGACTAATTATGTAAAGGCATGTTAAGTCCCTGCAATGGTCAAATGTGGTTCTTTTTGAACTGAATATGGAACCAAATCTCTCAATAAAGGATAATCGTTTGTCTAAATGTCATTATCGACCCAAGCCTAGGTCAGTGTTAATGACTCTACAGATGCACTCCAATCAGACTCCACTTTGCCTTTTTATATCATTTTATATCACCAGGGTGTAACGATGCATTCGATTTGGATTATACGCTCTGGTTTATGATGCCAGCTAATGCCGTTGCATTTCTAGAGTAACAGAGGATGCACAGATGCATATCCCGTCCACAGCGTGTCTAATTTCTTTTAAATTCAAGGAATGAACGATCTAATTATTTAAGAGAAGAGAAATGTTTTGAAATATTTTGAAACAGAACTGAAACAGGACCGTTTTCACTCGGTTATGTAAGACATGCCAAAACCACAAAAGTGTATTTTTTTTTTACAGTTAAACCTCTGTTTTTTTTGTCATTGAATTTTTTTTGTTTAAATATTTTTATGTCACATTGTTGCGTTGTTTGCACTTCAGAAATAAGAAAGGAAGGTCTTGTTGTGAACTCTGCATCAAATCGAATTGAATCGTGCGTAGTGTGTATCGTTACACCCCTGCGCTTTAGCGACCCATCCTTGTTTCACGTTAACACATTTCACCTGCTTTTGGTTCTTTGAGTAAAATCTGCTCTCCTTTGCTCTCTGATAGGTGTATGAACAGCTGTATGACACCCTGGACATTGTCGGGGGACCCGAGGTGCGAGCTCAGGCTACTGCTAAGGTGAGGCTTTGATCTGCTAAGTACAGTTTAATTAGCTCTGCCTTCTGAATGGGCCTCATTTGGATAGTGGATATTTCGATATTTGCACCTGCTGGACTGGGTGTTTTAGGCTTTGTTCATTTCTGTGCCTTTGTAGAGGAGCAGCCGGTAAGGTACAACATGGCATTGTTTTTCTTTCTGTGTATTCCTGCCAAAATGGAAAGAGAAGAAGAGAAAAAAAAAATCCTTAAACATTGTAAGGAAGAAATTTTGGAAGTTGCCAAGACTCAAATGTGAGAAACAAGTTTGTAATAACAGGAATATTTATTAAATTATAACTAAATATGTGTTAATGATGAATAAATCATTGAATCGCTGTCTCTCTCTCTCTCTCTCTCTCTCTCTCTCTCTCTCTCTCTATATATATATATATATATATTTCTCACAAGATTTAGGGGATATTTTAATATGTATATATTATAAGCAACAAAAACAGAAGCTTTGATTTGATTGATTGAAAGCAAATAAAGTAGAAGAAAGTTCCTTGATTATGCAAACAAATTAAAAACTCAATTATGGTGATTGAGTAGTAAGTAATATAATCACGGGGTTGAACAGAAGCATGTCAGACTGGACCAGAGTGCCCCCACATTGTGTTCAGTAGGGTGTATGGTGATGGGGCATGGAAAGGATCAGATTATCCAGCAGTTCTTGTCTTCATTTTGACATATCCCCTATTCTTTAAGAAAAGAGAAAATGTTACTTATTGATCATGAGCACATGGTCTGTTCACGGGATCACGTGAGACACCAGCAGCCCACCTCATTCTGTCAAGTGTTTTCTTTAGAGACTAATCATAAGTTTGCTTTCTTCTAGAGACTTGATATTTCATGCCAGCTGTGTTGAGCTAGCTAATTTGTGTATCATAGCGCACAAAAAAAAAACTCTCCGACCAAAAAATTCCAGCCATCTCATAGAGGACTCAGGACGGGAAAAACACTTGAACATAAAGATCAGCTGTAGCCATTATCAGTGTGGCGAATGTACCGTACCGTTTTCCCCCCTTATCAGTAACCGTCAATTCCAGGCCACAGTTGCTGCTTTTGCTGCCAGCGAAGGCCACGCCCACCCACGGGTGGTGGAGCTGCCCAAGACGGACGAGGGACTGGGCTTTAACATCATGGGAGGAAAGGAGCAGAACTCGCCCATCTACATCTCCCGGGTGATCCCAGGGGGCGTGGCCGACCGGCAGGGTGGCCTGAAGAGGGGCGACCAGCTGCTGTCTGTCAACGGAGTGGTAGGAAGAGTGACGCTACCTTTTAAATACAGTAGTGCATTTGGGTCTGTGTGTTGTTACTGGGCGGTCGGGATGTACAGTAAATCATATGTTAGTTTAAAATCACATCTACATAATGACCATACTGTTCTCTATAGGGGCTGTGTGCTTTAGGTGTATTATTACATGGACCTATTGTGTAACACAGTGTGTAAAACGTATAAGACTGTGTATGAGCACTGTCTGTGGATTGGCTATGTTTATACAACAGTTAGCTCTGATTGGCTGAGAAGCATCCTTACAACAAAACCGTGCCAGTCTACCGACACGTTTACCAAGTAACATTCAGCTTTATGCACAGAAATGGATAGATATAGCATGGATAGATTCACTGCTCACAAAAATGTATATCAAAATGAATATGATGCGTTTAAAAAGGAGCATTTGATTTTATTTGATTTAGCAAGATCACCAGAAAAGCAAGACGAAAAGTCAAAGAGAGTTGTTTGACTACGAAAATGAGATACAAACTCAGTTATGACGATTGAATAGCGAGTGACATTTTAATTGGGGCGAACAGGAACGTCAAACTGGACGAGAGGGCCCCCACGTTGACTGGTCAGCAGGGTGTATGGTCATCCAAAAGTGCCAAAACACACTGACAGTGATGGGGCATGACCAGGATCAGATTATCCAGCAGTTCTTGTAGGATCTTATTCATATTCATTTTGAAATATCCCTTCGTTTTTGTGAGCGGTGCTGATAGATTAAATTTTGGCATTGCACAGAACAAGAAGGTGGCAACAAAATGCAGTTAGCATCTACCAGAGGTTCAAATAGTAGTTTAGTGCAAATATATATTTAGCTCACAAAATTCGGTGCCAGTTCAAAACGAAATACGTGTGACTTTGTACTGTTTTTGTTTTGTTTTTTTGTTGTTGCGTTGCACTCTTCTGTGAGTCGTTGCTCTTGTGCGTGTGCGCAGAGTGTGGAGGGTGAGCACCACGAGAAGGCGGTGGAGCTGCTAAAGGCGGCGCAGGGTTCAGTGAAACTGGTCGTGCGCTACACCCCCAAGGTCCTTGAGGAGATGGAGGCCCGGTTCGAGAAGCTACGCAGTGCTCGGCGACGCCAGCAACACACCAGCCACTCGTGAGTGTTTCTCGAATCGTGCTTCGCGTAGGAACTCCGAACGAGAATGACACTGCCGTGTACAGTGTTGTTAATCTTATGTGTGTTTTTCGGGATTTGGGTTGTGTAGCACTTCCCTTCTAGGATTGGAATAAACTCAGATATACTCAGTGATTTAAAAAAAACAAATAACTCATCATTGAAATGTTTGAAAGAATGTAGTGATATTATAAGTAAGTGATTACGTATTAGTTAGAAACTTCTCCCAACACCTCCTAAAAGTTCTTTGAAACGACCATCCTGCTTCTCTCAGTCCAATGATGTGACCCGTCTCAAAGTCTGTCAACTGTCACAGACAGTCTAGCAATCAGCAATCTCCCACCAAGAGGTACACTACCCAAAAGTAGCCCCTGAGATTTTTTTTTTATAGGGAAGCATCTGGGTACGTTATTTTTTCATAGTGAATCAGTAGGTTAATATTCTGACTAAGTTGTTGGTTTTTACCAATACTAAAGTGCTATTAGATCAATTTGCAGCCGCATTGTGGTTTTCATATGTTCTGTTCACGTAGCAGATTGTTTTCTTGTATAATTGAATGCATTCTCCTGCTCTTGTTTTCTCATTCGCAGATCTTTAGAGTCTCGAGGTTAGCCAGACAGGCCTCTGGTTAGAACCCTGGCTGTTCATTCCTCGATCCTCGAGTGGTAACGCCGCTACACTGCCGAGGAAAGCGGCAAAGACTTGATAGAGAAATAATTTATATGTTAGTGGATCGTTCCAGAAACAGTAGACCTCAAATATACTTTATCCCACACATCTGTAGGGAGAGGCTGCATACAATATCCTGTATGACAGTGATTTGTAGTGTGTATGTGTGTGTGTGTGTGTATGTGTGTGTGTGTATGTGTGTGTATATGTGATGTTGTGAAAGAAACAGACCAACTACTAAGTAAAATGCAGATAGGAATATAGCAGATCTGAAGCCTGCAGTAACACACCTTTAAGGGCTCTGTGTGTGTCAGTTAGAGAGTGTGTGTGTGTGTGTTTGGTTGTTTGTTTGAGGTTTTAGTGTTTGATGAGCCTAAAGTATGTGCTTAATTCACATTGCTCCCTTAAAGCATTTGAACTGATACCATGTGACCAAGAATGATTAAGGAACTGTGTTCGTGCTTGTGTGTTTGTGTGTTCGTGAGTTCCTGTGTATGTGTGTGTATGTGTGTGTATGTGTGTGTATGTGTGTGTATGTGTGTGTATGTGTGTGTATGTGTGTTCGTGAGTTCCTGTGTGTGTATGTGTGTGTATGTGTGTGTATGTGTGTGTATGTGTGTGTATGTTAATTCTGTTAACATATACCACTTGTGTCATGGGTGTTTTTGTTGCCAGATTGTCTCTATGTGAAGCTGAGCTGCTGGTCATTTACATTTTCATGACCTCTCTTATTTATTTATTCCTTCATACATTCCTATAATAAAACCTACAGTGGAATCTAAAAGCTTCTGCACTTTAATCCTGCTTTAAATCGATCTATAGTATGGAAGAGTCCGAAATCTGAATTGCAGTGTGCTTTATTTTCTTATATAAAAGCTTAATTAAATTTCGACATGTAATATGCTGCATCGTCCCAAAAGGCTGGAAAAAACCATTGAAGTTTTTTTGGTTGGTAGTGCTTCTTCAGACGATCGCTACGTTTCTTGTCGTCCACAGTCCCGGTTTCTATGAATTTGGCTATGGGTGATGTAACGGTGCTGTGTGGAACTGGGGATCTTTCTGGGTGTCGGTTGTTGACGTCTGTTGCTATGATACGGCAGATGTGTTCCCCCGGACATCAGAATAATCAATTCCATCTTTAGTTACCACAAGAGATCTTCTTTGATATGCTACATGACCACCTTCCTATTGGAAAAACTTGGCCTTGATCCAACTACTGGGATATTCAAATCATTTTAGCTTTTGTTTCTGAAATCATTAGTGAGTTAGTCTAAATAATTATAATTCCTGCTCACAATAATTAGGGCATATTCCAAAACGAAGGGTGTCCTGTGACTTTGGGCTCACCCTGTACTTTGACATAATATGTTTATTCAGAAATGAATAAAATACGTGTTTTACTGGTGCTAACGAACATCAAACTGGCAGTCATGGGTCACAATGATATACTGCTCACATGAATCGTTTTGAAATATCCCCTAATTATTGTGAGCAGCATGTCTAGCAATTTCATTTTATGCTGATCTGAATTTGTGTCAAGAAAAACAAACTGAAGAACAGTGAATGTGCGGTTAGATGAACCAGGATCATCTTAAGAAGTCTGGCTCATTCACTTTGCTTGCTTTGTGGAATATCTAGAATAGGTCTAGATATGAGATTTTTTTCCTGTTCTTGATTCCTTTTATTTTTAAGAGAAAGTACATCACAGGAAATGATAATTTTATATATAATGTGTCTGTGTGTGTGTGTGTGTGTGTGTGTGTGTGTTCTATGCATTTAATTAAAGTTTAACTGGAACAGCAAGGAGTAACAAAGAAAATGTCGACGTCAGAAATCATTTAGAAAGTGATTCAAAGTTTTGTCTGTACCATTTATAAGCCAAAAAGCCCTCAAATGTACATTTACAATGAGTTGGTCTTCTTCAGAGCATCTCGCTGCATGTGCAAACAGTTGAAGGAGCTACAATTCTAGTACTTATTTCATCATTTTGAAGTACATTCCTTACCAAAATGAATGAACTATTCCCTAATTAAGTCCATGGCCTGCCTGCTCTTTGATCTCACTGCCACAGCCTGCTTGTCAGAAAAATGATGCTCAGCAGTTCCATGGCATGATCAAAGTTCAGCACATGCTCTACACACATCTTCACAAAGGGCACGGGTTTCTGCAGGGTGCCCCCTTAGAGCATCCGCTCCCTGCTAAGGCCAGAATAACAGCGTTTCAAACCAGAACCATGAAAAGCAAAGCAAATCAAGAAGCATTTGTTCAGTTTTTGGAAAACATTTTTTTTGCTCTATGAAGAATGGAGACAGGGCAGCACTGTGGCTCAGTCGGTAGTACTGCTGCCTTACAGCAAGAAGATCCCGAGTTCAATCCCAGGGTGCAGTCTCCATGTCCTCCCGTGTCTGCGTGGGTTTACTCCGCTTTCCTCCCACATGCATGTTAGGTTATTTGGTGTCTCTAAAGTGGCCCTTAGCGTGTGACTGTGTGTGTGCCCTACAATGAATCGATGCCCTGTCTAGGGTTGTTCCTGCCCTTGAGCCCAGAGTTGCCGGGTGGGCACCTGGTGGCCTGCGACCTCGTGCGGATTAAGCGGAAGAGAATGGATGGATGGATGGAAGAGTTTAGACCACAGCATCCTGTGATCCTGAAAACTAAATGTAGAAATGAATTAATTCATATTGAGCAGTTTTGTTTATTTCATTTTATTTTCACAAGGGCTGCAAAGAGCTGGCTTAACTGGTGTCACAGGGCACAAGGTTTGAACCAACCCAGGACTATAGGCAATGCATCACAAAGTATACACACAGACTGAAGAAATGTAAAGATACCAGAAGATCGAACACACCTTTGGAAGTGTGGGAGGAAACCAGAGTAGCTGGTGAAACCCCATTTCAGCACAGGGTCGAACATGCAAACTCCACACAGGACTCCTGGCTGGGATCGGGATCTTTGGAGTTGTAATCAAACAACGTTCTTTGACTTTGTGTTTTCTTTTCTGATAATCTTCTTATCTTCTTATA